>APFE030420978.1:136060-152596 GCA_000404065.3 Pinus taeda
TCTATGGGGCACAATAGTAACAATATGGGCACTACATGGGTACATCAATATAATAAGGGGGTTGTACTAATAATAATAAGGGGTTACACTAGTAGTATAGGGGCCTAACATGCCCCTATACTACTAGTGTAGGGGCCTAACAGAAACCTCCATCTCCCAGGTACCAAAGTTCATTTTTTGGTTATTGTATTCTTGTAAAAACTTTGGTCACATGGCAAAAGACTGTAAAGCATATCATAAAGATAAATGTTATGGTCCCCAATCATCTCATAGAGATAGATGTTGTAGTCCCCAACAATCTGCAAGAAACAACTTTGCAGGAAGAAATCATGAATTCTTATTCATGAATAATGTAGAATGCTTAAAGTGTCATAACATTGGTCATATGGCACATGGTTGTTACTTAACATGGGTTCTTACACAAGCTAGAACCATGCAAAAGAAGAAAGTTATACAAGTATGGAGAAGAAAGCAAATACAAACCGAAAGTCCCTTGAGCTCTCCAGCCAACAACATATGTCATTGGCTTGAATTTTGATAATCTAAGCATTTGATGGGAAGACTCTGCCAAAAGGAGATGATACATACAGTTAGGGGGAGCCTGTAATTCTTGATCACTATTGCAAAAGCTATTAGTGAAAAGGGTCCTGATGAAATCCTTGTTGAGCTATATTAACAATCATTCTTTGATGAAGATCATGTCTCAGGAGTTCTCCATTGAAGAATAACATCCGACAAATACATCTAGAATGAAGATTGAAATAAGAGAAGCTGGCAGCGTATAACAAAACTAAAGCATTGCATGAAGATGCAAATCAACAATTGGATTTAAAAGACAGGCATAGACTGGATATCTGTATCTGCTAGGGAAATAATTAGCTGAGATATGTACTAGAACACAAGGAAAGGATGGCAGTGACTTAAGAGAAGCACAAAGACACAAAGAAACTCAAATCTGAAGAAAGATGGCAAGAAAGACAATCTCAATGGCATTTTTCTCTAGATTTGGACTATGAAGGTCTCTCAATCCTGCCTATGGAGACACCAGTATGAATTGAAGCATAAAAGCTTGGACTTGGACATTGGATGTATAGCTATTTGAAATCTGATTGTAAGCATTGAAGTAGAGCATCCGTAAGCATTGTTGAAGCCATGATAAAGCAGTTCTGAGACATGAAGAGGGAATAATGTGCTAATTGATGATAAAGCATCAATCCTTCTATCTTGAGTAAAAAGAAGAGGAGCACTATGAGAGGGGGAGTCACAGACCCATGAAGATCTACCATTCATGAAGAACAGAAGCAACTTGATAGGGGGAGTCCCAGAGCACTCCTTTGCCATTGATGCCAAAGGGGGAGAGAAGAAGAATATTGCGATCAATAACAAAGGGGGAGATTGTTGACCTAGGTTATCATTGATGTCAATATGGTAATATTCTAGATACTAGAGGATGACATGAAGCCAAGGCGAAGCCGAGCAATCCATGAAGAGGCAGGAGCAAGGCCATCAGAATAGCCAAGCCATAAGCAAGAGGAGTTACCAAAGGAGGCATATCAAAGCATATTACAGGATATCAGAGCAAGAGAGGCATTCATATATGCAAGGAGGTCTCTGAAAGACACTGCCAAGCCAGAGGAGCCACATTGGACTAAGAGGAGCTGTAGGAGGAGCCATATATATATCATATATATATGGGAAAACAAACATATCAGAGCAAGGAGGCATATCAGAGCAAGAGGAGCCATATATGTATATGTCATATATATATGCGCCAAAGAAGAAGAGCACACAGAGCCATCGGAGGAGCCAAGAGGAGCAAATAGAGCCACTGGAGGAGCGAAGAGGCAACAAACAAAGCTATCAAAGCTACAGAGGAAACAGACTGCACTATCGGGAGCCATCAGAGGAGCAATGGATGCATTTAATTGCTATCGGGAGCTGTTAGAGCAAGAATGTCAAAAAATGCACTATCGGGAGCTATCGATGGCCAAAAACCCATATATGTGTGCTTTAACATTATTGGCGGCCAAAAACCATATAAATATGCATTTAACGCAAATGGAGGCAGAAGACTTGGTTATATATGCAAATACACCATTGGCAGCAAAAACCATGCTTATATGTGTTTAACACTATTAGAGGTGCAAACAAAGGCCAAAGCATATATATATAGTATTATATATATATATATATATAATATATTCCAAATACACTATCGGAGCAGAGGCAGTATATTATATCGGCGGGTTCTATCTAAGTGTCACCCCTGAAACCTCCGATTGCGATAATGTATGCGGACCCGATGGTCTTATTATATCGCACCCTATTGTTATATCGCATCCGCGGTAATCGCAATGTATAAAGGGCTGTCAACCCCAAACTCTCGACTGCGATATTTATATGGGTATCATATAACTATGATATGTGCGGACCTGTTGCGGCATTGTGTTATGGTTGAATGCTATATCGCATCCGCCCATCGCGACAATACACAAAGGAATTTCACTCTACCGAGCGCCAATTGCGATGTAAGTCACGGACCCGATGGTCCGATTGCAACATGGTTCAATGCAATATCGCATCCGCAAGTGGATTGGCCGTCGACCATCGGTGGTGTCATGGGCCCGACATATAAAGGACCTCCGGAAGTTGCGAATCACCGATTGCGATTTAAGCAGTGGACCCGATACAGGAATAGATGCGGGTAAAATAAATTTGAAGTCCGCCTTTAGCGTTTTTCGCCTGTTTTTCATATATTTCCTTTGTAACTCAAAATGTATTGTGCTAGGCTTATGAGGCAAAAATACATTGAGAAATGGTCCCGATAGTTCAGGAGGCTGAACTGCGCCCGTTGTGATTACGATAGGACGCGGCATGTCCGTTACACAGTAAAGCTCTGTGTATGCCTACTATCATTGTCGAAAGGAGCGCTGTTACAGTTTTAACTGGGAAGATGTGTTCTACGTGGATTATTTAGCACTCTCTCATGACTTAACGTGTCCTGTGAGCACGAATAGACAGAGGAAATCGAAAGCTGGGAAGCTGAAGAAGCAAGTGAGCGTTGAGGAAGCCAGAGGGCCAGTGAAGAGGGGAAACCAAGAGACAAAAGAATGGGGAACATATAAGACATGAAAAACAGAGAACAAAGGTCGTTGTTGGTGTTGATTGTTGTGGAAATAAGCTGGAGGAGATAGAGGTCGTGTGATGGTCTAGCGGAGCAGAAAGAGGATCCAGCAAAACAGAAAGAGGGCCGAAGGGCCAACATCACAGCAAACAATCAAAGGGGAGAAGTAGCCAGCAGAGAACATAAGCTTGAACAGGAATTTGTTCTTTATACAGAGCTTAGTGCAGCCAACAGTAGACTGACTAGAGCTGTGTGAAGACATTATCAGAGAGCATGAAGGCTATTGGAGACTATGTGTGGGCAGTGTGCAGAGTTGTAAAGAATCATTCATAAGAAGACTGGTTGTCATTGATACTATAGCTTGAAGACTACAATGAAGCTGTAAACAGACAAAACTCAATAGAGAAGAGTTTTGAGAGCAGAAGATTACTATCAAACATGCCTTGACAAGATTGGGTTGGAACCCTTGGGGTTGGTGCCTCAGAAGTGAGAAGGATTGGAGTCGTTGGCGCTGGTGCCTCAGAAGTGAGAAGGATAGGAGTCCTTGGGGTTGATGCCTCAGAAGTAAGAAGGATTGGAGTCCTTGGGGTTGATGCCTCAAAAGTAGGAAGGATAGGAGTCCTTGGGGCTGGTGCCTTAGAAGTAAGAAGGATTGGAGTCCTTGGGGTTGATGCCTCAGAAGTAAGAAGGATTGGAGTCTGTGGGACTGGTGTCTCAGGAAATGGAAGGATTGAAGTCCTTGGGAGTAGGTGATACTAGGTCCAAGATTGATGTCTTGGCGAAATAGAGTTGGTACTCTGGAGGTTGGAGCCTCACCTAAGTCAGAGTTGGAGCTTGGCAACTGATTGCAACCACTTATATATTGTATCTATTTTACTGCAAAGATTATATTAATAAAAGAATCTATTATTGTTGCTCATCTTGTGTTTTGAATATAAATTGTTTAACTGGTAAAACAATAGTCAGAAAAAGAAACACTAATTCACACTCCCTCCCCCCCAATCCCCCCCTCAGTATTTCCAACAAATTAACAAGGGGTTGTTATGCCTCAATGACATCAAATCATATTAGATATCATTTTGGGATTCAACTGCGTTAAGCAAGTCATTCACGTATGACCATTTCCATGAGAGGTAGTCGTAACTGACTAATTTCTCATGATTTTTGAATAGTTCACTTAGCACTCATTGTATCGAGTGATGCTCACAGGGGTGAAGGAGTGGGATTGAAACTAGTGAAATGAATCACATAGTGTCAATCATTACTTCCGGGGTTTGCACCCGGTAACCAGGATTTCCCGGGATGTCACCCATAGTGAATGGAGCAATCATGTATTCAAAGTTGAATTCCAAACCAAATAAGAAACTTGTTTCTGAAATACCTTTTAACAGACATTTAAATGAACAATATCTAGATGTTGAGGCAGTTTCCAAGGTGCTTTGTTTTCTTATAAAACTTAGTAACTAAGTTAGCAAGATTCGGATAGGGATCCGGATCCGGATCTGCTTGATTTTTGAAAAGCTAGGATTCAGATACGACAAGGAAAGGGCAAGTATGATTAATATAAATATATTTTTATAATAAATTTTTTGATATTAATGCCCAAGTTTATTGTGATCACTACCTATCAACAACGATAGAGTTTATATTATTATTATCTAATTTTAAAGTCACGGCCAAGCCAGACACCAAATTGGTGCATGAGACCCCCTTATTTGTGGGGCAAGGGACCCACCTCTGCGCATCAATTTGACGGCTAAGTCTACGAAGGCATACATACTCTACCCCTCTAGTTTTGAACTTGTGACCTCATAGGAGGAAAGACATGCTCTTAACTATCAGACCTACTCAAGTTGTATTGCGTTGATGAATTTCATGAAAAAACATACAATACTTCATAATTAAAGTTGCATTAATTATTTTATAAAAATTAAATTATTAATAATATTAAATTACAAAACTATTTAAATGATAAATGAATATAATAATACACAATTAACTTTATATCGAATTAAATAACTAAGCTAAATATATAAAAAGTTAAATATACAAATAATGTAACAAATTTAAACTTGTACATACAATTGATAGAATTAAAATATTTTAATTTATATAATATAGGGACAAATAAATAACATTTTATATATTTGAATATTAATTTTATAATATATATAACAACGAAAATTACTTTAATTAAAATTATATACATTCTAAACTAATAAATAAGTATAACATATAAAAGTTTTAAATTACTTAATGTTAAATAAAATATAGCCATAGCTATAAAAGTAAATAATAAAATTAAAATAAATACATATCCTAAACTAATTAAATAAAAGTATAAAATATTTAAAAAGTTTTAATTAAATTAATGCTAAATAAAATATAGCATAGCTATAAAAGTATAGTTAAATTAATATAAATAAAATATGGAGGTCAATTTCAACCATGTTGACCAATGTTGACTTTTTGGGTACGACTTTCTTTTTTTGTTGTTTTGACTGATTAGTTTGTGCAAGTGAATATTGTAAATTGTACTCTCTCTCTCTGCTGAACTTTTGAAGAATTATAAGAAGAATTCATCAAGGGTTTCCCCACATTGGGGTTTGTCCCTGGTTGGTGCCATATCTTGTGTCCTCTTGTGTTGGCTTGTCTTCTACTGTTATGTTTATGTTATATTTGCATTTTACTATCATGTTGATGTGATTGCTATATTGGATATGATATTGGGCTACTAAAGAAAATTGAAGTAAAATTGCTCTAAGCATAGAACATACCATTGTTATTCTAAAATTAACAGTATCCATCTTCCCTGCTACATGATGCTGCACTTCGTCCTACTGCAAATTAGTCCTGCAACTTCGCCGTCTTTTCTGTAGCATAAAAACCCTAGATTTTCGCATGTGTGAGATAGAGCCCAAAAACCAAGAAACTTCGTCCTTCTTTCTTCTCCTTGACCTTCGGTCTCCTTCTTGTAGCTACCCAACTATAAATTGAACTCTTTCTTGACAGATCGTACTTGTTGAGTGAGTGAGTCCCAAATGAGGTTGAACTGCTCCTTTATATAGCTTGCTCAAGGGGTCGAATGCCCTCCCCTAGGTCAACTTTATGTTTCCAGGGAGAATTTGTACTTTAGGAGATTCCAGGACTTTCTAGACTCAAAAATAATTCTTTTTACAATTTCAAATTGCCTGAAAGGGTCTTATAATCATGATGACTCCTTTGACTCGTGACAATAAATCCTAAGCCCTAACAAACCCTAGAAGCATGAAGAACATACTTTACCTAAAAGACCATCAATAATGAGCATGAAACCCATGCTTTAATAATAATAGTTTTTCTTTTTCTTTCTCTGATTTGTTACATAGGATACATATTGAAATGAGTAGAACAATTATGAACACTGAAACTAGTTACATTTCTTATGTTGCTGCATCGACAAAGGTCTTTGTTGTTTTTATCCTTCCATGTGTTGGCAGTATTGCCTCCAAGGAATTTGGAACTGATGAACAGTATGTTTGCTGCTACAGTACAGTTCGAGAAAGAGCAATGTTTTGAGGCAGGGGAATTAGCAACCAAAAGATAAGTGATAAAGAGATCACATAATCCATGAAAGAAAATGCAACTCAAAACCCTTTTCTAAAGATGGTGGCATTAGTAAGGCAAACTTATCTCAGAGATATTTGCATCTAAGCTTGAAATGTTTGCATCATTTTCATTGGCAAATGTTAAGGCAGTGAACTATCCCCACAAATTATAACATTTGTATCATGGAATTTTTCCAAGGAACTGAATTTGAATTTTTCATTATGAAGCACATGATACTTGTATTTGGAGGATTGCGGTGTTAGAATTTGTTCATGGGACTGTTCAAATAACATTTTCACTGCAAACCTGTCAGCTGTGCTATGCAACATCCTGGTAAATTGGTGGAGGTGTTAAGCTCACTAGCAAACATATCTGTGTTGAAATGACTATACGAAATCTAATTGTGCTTTTAAGCACAATAGGTGGATATTAAGGTTCCAGCATCAACACGGCACTTTGTTAAATAGAAAGTCTGTTGAGCTGACAGAAATCTCATATGGACAGCAGATCTACTTTTGAGCAAGTCCTTGTGACGATCCCTAATTGTTTTTTTGCACATGCAATATGTCAATGCAACGCCTTGAGTATTCTAGCGTGATGACCTGTTGGTACCACATGCATGATGGTACCAGAGTTTAATGAAGGGATGAAACTGTAAAAGGTTATGGTTATAAGATGTGGAAACTGGGATCAATCAAGATAAAATCTGGGGTATGAGAACAGTGAAAGCTATTGCAAAACCAGATCTCTATTGGAAGAATTAATTGTTATTGATGTCAAAGGGACTTCAGCTGAGGATGAAATTGTCACAGGCTCGTAGAGGACTTTAAACCCTTTCCAATAAGCATTTACTTGCCCCTTAACTCCTCTTAGTTGGAGAGGAAATGAATTTACAAGTTGAAGACCCATATTTTATCAAGCTTACATGAGTCGGCCTACATGTGCACAAGTTGGCCTCCCTAAGAGATGTGTCCATTCATAATAGGTTCTAACAAGTATAAATAGGAGCTATGCTCCTCCATTTCAACTACCAAACTTAGTCAAGCATATACAGAAGCAGTTTGATCTGAGGCAAAAAAAGGAAGTTCACAACCTGTGAACTAAGGGACTGAACAAGCAAGCTGAACGTGGATTTGATTAATAGTTTTTTGGTGACATTTTTCTGAGTTTTCTTGGGATTCATTTGGAGCAGATTTCAGTCGTCTCTTGGACCTGTTTTTTTTTTTTAGCTACATTTGAGCTGATATCTTCAATCTCTTTCTGGAGCAGACCCTCTATATTTCAGACCTAAAGTTCAGCCTTGTGATAAAGGCTTTCAGCCCCTGTAACTTGAGTCTGTGACCATACCACAGTCCCTTCTATGGCTCGAATTGTGAGCAAATTTCAGAACCTGTGACCTAGTTTTGGCCCTATGGAAGGTCTATTACAGACCTCTGTAATTTCGGCCTGTGAAAACCTGTGAAAAGTTCAGAATCTCAGCCTTATTGGAGCAGATTCTTCAGTGCATTGAAACATAAATTCGGCCTTGTTGGGAGCACAACGTAGACTCTTTCTGGAACAAACCTTGGTATCACTTTGGAACTGTTTTTGAAAGCAGATCTTGTCACCTCCTTGAAGCAGATTTCCAAGGCAGACATTTGGGTTGTTTGGAAAATTGGTTGGAACATATTTTTGGAATCTTGCTGAAGCTATAACAGAATTTGAGATTTGTGTTGAAAATGACTAGTTTCAGTCTTCATAATTGTTGTACTCATTTCAATATGTATCCTATGTAACAAACAAAGAAGAAGAAAAGAAAAGTTATTATTATTAAAGCATGGGTTTCATGCTCTTTATTGATGGTCTTCTAGGTAAAAACATGTTCTTCATGCTTCTAGGGTTTGTTATGTCTTAGAATTTATTGGTGTGAGTCAACATCATGTTTATAAGACCCTTTCAGGGAAAATATATTTGTAAAAAGAATTATTTTTGAGTCTAGAAAGTCCTGGAATCTCCTAAAAGTATAAGTTGGCCTTGATAACATCAAGTCAGTCTAAATAAGGGAATTCGACCCCTTGAGAAGGCTATATAAAGGAGTAGTTTGACCTCATTTAGCACTTACTCACAAGTTCGATCTATCAAGAAAGAGTTCAATCTGAAGTTGGGAAACAAGGAAAAGAAGACGGAAGGTCAAGGAGAAGAAGGAAGGATGAAAAATCTCTGTTTTGGGCTCTCTCTCACACATGCGAAATTCTAGGAATTTTGGGCTGCAGAAAGAGGTCGAAGTTGTAGGATCGAGTTGTAGTATGACGAAGTGTAGGATCTTGTAGCTGGGAGGAAGGATACTTTGTCTAGACCTTGTTGACCTTATGAAGAGTTGTCTTGCTCTAGGGAGGTCTCAAGAGAAGTTTGGTCTAGGGTTTCCTTGGAAGCTGCAAGCCTATATTGCAAGGTTGATGTTACAAGTTGAGTAGTAGTATCAAAGCTGGTAGGTCGAAATTGCAGTGTGTAGTAGTTTGGTGCAAAAACAAGGAAGGACTTGAAGAAGGGCTGACTTGGTACAAAGAGAAGAACTTGGTCTAAGGTTTGGGTCTTTGCATCTCATTTGAAGCAGATTCTAAGAAGAGAAAAAAATTCCGGGTTTAACCCTAGCTAAGAGCCTAATATCTGTGTCCTCTATGGTTGTTTATGTTTTTGTTATTTGTTTGTTGAAAAGATCTAAGAACTCAAGAAGATTAATAAGTTCACAAGCAAACATCAAGGTTAAGGAAAATATGATTCAATTGTTGCTACTTTGCATTTTCCAACGTGTTATCAGAGCTAAGGTGAACAAGGAAGGCCGCTGAAAGGACACTAGTTACTTGTCAAGGGGAAGGAAAAAGGAAGCTCTTCAAGAAGTTCATTGTCAAGAAGAATCATCTAACAAAGTACTCAAAGAAGGAGGGTCTTTACATTAAAGAAAATCAAGTCTACATCAAGCTCGCATCAAAGGAAGGTTTGAGAAGAAGACTTCAAGAAGAATGTTGATCTCTCTTTGGAAGCAGACCTATTTGGAAGGCGTCTTGTGAAGGAAACATCAAGGGACTTCAAAAGCTGTTATCAAGGATACTTCAAAGATCTTGAAGGTGTTGACCACACTTTGTGTTAGTTTTTGTAGCATCGAATATGTTCTAGCCACGAAATTTGGTGGAGAGCCTAGAATGCATGAGATCTCCAAAACCCAGAAATCGTTTCTAGAAATTCCACCTAGAAATGACTTAATTAGATTATTAACCCATTTTTTAATGTTTCGTAAGTCTAAACTTAGGAAAACTAGTTAATTAATCAGAATTAATTAAGTCAAGGTGAGATTTCTCTAGAAACTCACACAAATCGATCCAGAAATGATCTGAGACATTGATTAAGATTTAATTGTGAAGTTGGAGTCCCAACAGGAAGATATATGAAGTGTTTGATATGGTGATGGAGAATACACTAGAGCCACTAGGAGAATTCGTTTTTCTAGAGTAGTAGCAGTCAGTTGCCGGAGAATCCAATCTTTAGTGAGGACACAGAGACAGTGAGGGGCAGGGACAGTGAGGCTGGAGGAAGATTTCCAAATGCAGTGAGTGCATTTGCAGAAAAGCAAAAGAGCCACAGTGAGGTTGACACAGAGACTGCGCAGTAGCCTCTAAAGGCAGTTCGATTTGCAGATTCGGGAAGTCACTTCAGTGTTCTGGTGGCAGAGAATTTTGCAGAACCCAGGAGAAGCTACTATCATTAGAGCCTCCTATTTGTGGCCCTCCTAGATAGTGAAGGAAAGATCATAAGCAAGGTCACATTGGACTGGGAACATAAGTACCAAGGTGAATTAAGGGAACAAGTACACAAACAACAGTTGTCTATAATCCAATTTCACCTATAATCCATACTAGAATGCTTTAAACATTAAATGAAAGGACTTGAATGGTTAAAGTACCTCAGAATAGATGACACACCTTCATCAGATGAGTAGGCTAGTGACTAGTCAATGAGTGCACTGACCAGAAAATGGACAAGAAGCAGTTGAGGCTGTCTATCTTTGGATCATGGTAGGACTGCTGGCTGGCAAGCTGTAACATAAGAGAAAAAATTTCTTGTAGGGTTACCCATGTATTTGGATGGGTAACAGGCCAATACTAATCGAGGCTCAACATAACTAGAAATGCTGAAATAAGGAGTTGATCAAACTCTTTAAGGGATTGGTGTGGAGCTTCAAACGAATGTGAGAATGTGGGTGGACATTAAGCATGGAGTTAGGTTTCATCCCTGAGCCTTACCAGCCCAATATAAAATGAAGCCAGTAGTTTTTTCCTTAATTTAAGAAAATTTTAATTCGTCTTTTTCACTTGATATATGTTTGCTATAACTACTTATTACTTGACCATTTGAAAGTTTGGCATCTATAGAAGCAAAGTGACAATTCAGGGCTCCAAGAATAATGCCTGGAGCAGATGAAAATATTGAAGACTTGCTATTCAAAGATGAAGAAAATGGTTTGTGTCCTATCAGGACATCTAATTTTGAGGGAACACTCCAAGAGGAATCCATGTCAGGGTTGCTGGACTGTACATCTGATGTGTTTAGGAAATTTTTTATATCGGGTTACCTTGAAACTGATAGAAAGGCTATTAGCCAGCTCTTTTGCTATAGATAGCATTAAATATTGTTTTAAATTTAAGCAGTGCATTTGAAATTAGTGGTCTATATTCCAATTTAAACCTATGATCCATACTAGAATGACTTAAACATTAAATGAAAGGTCTTGAATGTGAAAATGGTTGAAGTACCTCACAATAGATGAGATACCTTCATTAAATGAGTAGGCTAGTCATTGAGTGCACTGACTGGTTACCTTGAAACTGATAGAAAGGCTATTAGCCAGCTCTTTTGCTATAGATAGCATTAAATATTGTTTTAAATTTAAGCAGTGCATTTGAAATTAGTGGTCTATATTCCAATTTAAACCTATGATCCATACTAGAATGACTTAAACATTAAATGAAAGGTCTTGAATGTGAAAATGGTTGAAGTACCTCACAATAGATGAGATACCTTCATTAAATGAGTAGGCTAGTCATTGAGTGCACTGACTGGAAAATGGATGAGAAGCAATTGAGGTGGGCTATCTGTGGATCATGGTAGGACTGCTGGCTGAAAGGCTGTAACACGGGAGAAAATAATTCTTCTAGGGTTACACATGTATCTGGATGGGTAACAGGCCAATGCTAATCGAGGCTCAACATAACTAGAAATGCTGAAATAAGGAGTTGATCAAACTCTTGTAAGGGATTGGTGTGGAGCTTCAAACCAATGTAAGAATGTGGGTGCACATTAACCATGGAGTTAGGTTTCATCCCTGAGCCTCACCAGCCGAATATAAAACAATACCACAGTTTCTTTGTTATATGTTTGCTATAACTACTTATTCCTTGACCATTTGAAGGCTTGACATCTATGGAAGCAAAGCGGCAATTCAGGGCTCCAAGAATAATGCCTGGAGCAGATGAAAATATTGAAGAACTGCTATTCAGAGATGAAGAAAATGGTTTGTGTCCTATCAGGACATCTAATTTTGAGGGAACACACCAAGAGGAACCCATGTCAGGGTTGCTCAACTGCACATCTGATGCATTTAGGAAAAACTTCTTATCTGGTTACCTTGAAACTGGTAGTAAGGTTGTTAGCCTGCTCTTTTGCAATAGATAACATTCAAGATTGTTTTGAATTTAAGCAGTACATTTGATATTAGTGGATGATTACTATCTAGTATTTCAAAATTTATTTTATTTTAAAAGTTGTGTGCTGTAAGAATGGTCTAGGAGCGACGTGTGTGTGCCTATATTAATTCAAGATTACAAGCTATGATAAAGATACACAGGTCATGTTCTTGTTTTCAAGTAAACTGCTAAACATCTTGATTCTCTAGCCTTGCTCTTTTGGTACTATTTTACTTATTTGCCAACAAATTGTTGGTAAATGTCTGCCAGAATTTCCAATCATATATGGTGTAGTTCACACTAGGTGGATCAGCAAATAGTTCTCTGATATGTCTGCATTTTGACAGGAAAGCAGGGATGGTGTAAATGCATGTGAGCATGGAGGGATCTCAGGACGAGGTGATGTCTATTTTTTATGGGTAATGTTTTTCTACATCACAAATACACATTAACCTCTGACTCAACATTTTTTTCATGTTTCAAAGATGGAAGTATCAAGAGGAAAAATTTTGAAGCATTTGAGATTTCAGCCAAATCTGAATCGGATATTACCACTCAAGCAACATGTTCAAGAAAATCCAGTACAATAGTACCTTCTAAAAAAATTATTGGCAGTAAATTGAAGAGTGATGTACGAGCTGATAAAGTAAGCACAATGAAGAGAGAGACTATTGTACGGAGTTCTTACTTCTGTTCTAAGACAACAGATAATGTTGATATAGAAAATGCAGAAACAGAATTTACTCCTCGTAGTGAGGAGCTGTCTCACACAACATGGGATGTGGACACGGGCCGTGACACAATCCAAGGGAACTGTTGCACTGAGCATACATTAGATGTTGGGAACGCGAGTGCAAGTGAACACAACAATGTACGCAATGAATCTTGCAATCATCATTTGTCTTTCATTATTTTGGAATTTCATTTATTTGCTCCCTTTTACTTATGACGTATTTATTTATTTATTTATTTTTTTTCCGTTATTATTGAGAGAAATCTAACACTAGTGTGTGGGCTGGTAGGAGACTCGGAAAACAAATCATATAAAGGGGAACAGATTAGATGATGCCCTTACAAATGGCAAAAGTAAGTACAAATAAATAAAGGTGGCTCTTTTTATTTTAATGATTTCTCATGGTTTGTATGCACACAAGTCTAAGATGGATCATGATTGTGCAAATAGCCCCTTCATGAATTGGTTAGCCCTACTGATCTATTCTATGGCTGTCTACAAAATTTTGAAATTACTGCAATTGCATATAGGATCTCCTTTTTCCTTTCCAACTCTGTGTAACTCAAAATCTAATATCATTATTAACCAAGGAAGTACTAAAACGTTCCCTTGGTATACTCGTATTTTGCTTCAGCATATTGACTGGCAATTGTTGTCCAATTTTCATTGGTTGCCACAACCGTGAAGCAGTCATGGACCCTTGATGCCTAAAAATGTTCCTATCATTGTTGGGTTTTAGAACCTGTATTTTCTTGTGCTTTTCAAGATTATGGAGAGAGTTCAGTGTTCAGTCAAGTCATTTTCTTTAAAATTTTTTATTACTAATTTTTATTTTTATTTTTTATTTTGATAAAACTAAATCTTAGCTTACTCTTCAATACATGATGGTTTGTAATCTTTTGTAATTGTGACTATACTCTGCGTTCAATCATCATTGTACAGAATCTATCCTGCGCAATCTCATGAATGCAAACAAATTCAAAACATTGCCATATGGATTTATTAACTCCAATACATCTTGGCACATAGTGTCATGGGGTCTGATGCTATAGAACATACTGTCTCATATCGGTCTTCAAATAAATATGTTTTTTTTTCACATAATCCCAATGCTGTTAGCATTGACTATAAAATATTTCCAGGTTGATTTACTTATAGGAACTCCCTTAGTACTTTATGGCCAAAATCTGTTACTTGCAAGTTGCAAGTTGCAAGTATAGTAGCCTACTTCTTCTGCCTTGCATCTTTTGGCAGCAATATACAGCTAAATGCTTGCCTCAAAATTAATCATTGAGAAGTGTGCCGAGTTGTGTAGCAAATTTCTTTTGCAAAATGATGTTATCTATGATAAATATTTGTTCCATAAATTCGTTAGTTAAGAGTTTAGAACAGTATTGATGCTACTCTCTCATCATATCTGCGTCCAACTTGTAATGATAAAATGATGTGTACACGTTTAGAATCTAACCTTGAATGCTAGTGTTTCTGTACTATTTTTGTTACTGTTGACCTTATTTTTGAACTTCATTTTCCTATATTGTGTCAGTCAACTGTGAAGTTTTGTTTTTTTTCCTTTTCATATGACATTACTACTGCCTCTTTATCTGAAAATGTGGTTTTTAATATGTCATAGCTTAAACCTCATTGTGCAGAATGGTTTTGTCAAACAGGAAAGCACATTCCTACTTTCAGAAGCGACTTAATCAGTAATAGTACGCAACAAGAAAAATTTGCATGCGACCTGTCTCATCTTGAGCAATATTCTGTAATAGCAGAACAGTCAATGGAGAGATTTGTCTCTACAATTTCGTCCTTCAGATGCAGTGCCGGTGGTGCTCGTGCCAGTGGTCTTCGTGCCCCGCTGAAATCTGTAACAACTCAGAAAGCAGTTAGGTAAGAAGTGACTAAGTGAACTTTGGAGTTGAGTAAAGGCTAAAGCATGCTTATGCTTTAATATATATGGTTCCTTTGCCGCAGGACTCTCAATCAGGCAGATGCTTCGAAAGGGGATTTCAGCAAATTTACATACCAATCGAATAATTGCAACAGTCGGCCAGCTGGTCGGATTAAACCTAATCGCTCAGCAAGACCTACCGATAAAGGTGAAGACTTAAGTGCTGGAGAATTTGGCAGATGACAGCATGCATTTGCAAGTTGATGCAGGCATCTAAAATCCTCTCATGACTATTCTTTGAGGTGCAAGCCTCACATGTAACACCATTAATTTTTGTAGCTTACAATTGCAATACATTAGGTTTTTAATAAAATATGTATCATTCTTTTATTTTTGTTTCTAGTGGTGTAAACTTTTTTTTTTGTTACAAACTTGTTGAGATAGCAACATGCATTTGCAAGTTGATGCAGCATCTAAAATCCTCTCATGACTATTCATTGAGGTGCAAGCCTCACATGTAACACCATTAATTTTTGTAGCTTACCATTGCAATACATTAGATTTTTAATAAAATATGTATCATTCTTTTATTTTTGGTTCTAGTGGTGTAAACATTTTTTTGTTATAGACCTGTTGAGATGACAGTATGCATTTGCATGTTGATCCAGGCACCTAAAATCCTCTCATGACAATTCATTGAGGTGCTAACGTCACTTGTAACACCATTAGTTTTTGTAGCTTACAATTGCAGTACATTCGATTTTTAATAATATATGTATCATCTTTTATAGACATTTTTTTTACGGACTTGTGTAAATGAATGGAAGAAAAAGTTAATCGCATATTTGAATTAGAATAGGTTTATTCTAACTTTAAATTTATTAAGTGCAATGATTTTTTTTATTAAGTACAATGAAAAAAAGCGACTTGTATTTATTTATATTATATTAAAATAAATTTTCATTGTTGTTATTAAAATGATCATAAAATTATTTTAAAATGTTATGTTTAGATTTAATTTAATTTTATTCTTATTACGGTACATTATGCATCTACACCGTATTAAATTATAGAGTACAACTTGATTCTATCAATACAATTACATAAAGCCTGGTGAAATGCAGCCAATGGCAAAGTTTTGAATTCATCAAATTATGGAAGATGCCACTATTCTTTTGTTCGCTGATATTCATATTATGCAAATCCTCTGATATTTTTTTGTTTATTTATCTGTCAGCCTTACATGAAATACAATTGTTTGTTAGGGCTCCTTTATTTCAGAATGCAGTAAGTTTACTTAACACAACATTCACCTTTTGTTTTATTTTTTTAATGTTGTTGTAAATTTGAAATGAAATGAAAAGAACAAGACTCTTTTATTTCACCACCTAAGTCACTTGACATGGGGATTCGGGATTTGTAGGATACATGGATTTGAGTGTTGGATTCGGACACGTTGACCCCCCGGAACAGGACACGT
>APFE030420978.1:153090-188250 GCA_000404065.3 Pinus taeda
TATTTTTTACACAAATTCTAATTAATTATTGGTTTCAAACATAGATCTTCATCTATAGCATGCATGGTACATACAAGATTCAAATACATGTCAGTGGTCACATAAATCATGATTCATAAATGAAAGACAACTTACAACTACAAGATAGTAAGATAAAGACACTGGCAGCTGTAGTTTTCTCATTAAGTCATCAAATCAAAATGTATTACGTAGGTAGTGTTGGTGCAATGCCAATGGCAAAAAGAAATAAAAAACATAAAACAACTACAGGTATACAAGCCTCAAGGCAATAGGTAGCCCATGACTCATGAGTCATCAATCCTCATAGTCATCATCAGAATCAGCATCAATGTCATCATCATGGTCACCATTGCTCTCCTTTGCATCCTCCTCCTCCCTTGTATCCATAGGCGCCTCTGCATCTGCTCGTGTGGAGGATGACCCCTCTAAAATATCACCGTCGTCAAATCTAACAGGCTCTAGCACTGGATCATTGAGATCCATGTTGGCGGGTTTCAATTTAGGGGATTCGAATCCCAGAATTAGGACATGTGTTCTAACGATATTTGTACGAATCCCGTTAGGATATGACGTGCCCTCTTTTGGGATTCGAATCCCCAGCGAATTGTGTCCGATTCGCAGGATTCGGACACGTGGCCCCTTTATAACGAAACCAGTTACTTAGTTCACCACTCGTCTAGTAGCTACTCTTTCACTTGTCCCATGATTTTAGGAGATTGTGACACTGGGCTATTTCAAGCTTGTTCATCGTTTTTTTCAGCAGTTGTTATGTATTACGTTATAGTATAAGAACAATTTATTTATTGAACAAGAGCTGCAATATGGCTTCATATATTTAATGGTTTAAACATGTTGCGAATTGATCATTTTTTCAGCCACTCGAAATAACATAAATGAAACCAGTATTTTTGTCCTCAAATCTTGCAATAATCATTTTGGAATTTTTTTAGAAAGAATAAAACACTTGCTTTTCATTACAAAAGAAGTTGCAATTGCATGGTTTTTTATTCATATATATATATATATATATTATTATTATATATATATATTATATAAGATATATATATAGTATATTATATTATGAATTTATTAATTAAATAACTAATACTTAACGGCTAGTTTTTAACAGTTAATTCTGGACTCTGATACCTCTGCTATTTATTCTTTAGGATCTATGGATTTTTTCACCTTTGTCTTGACGACAAACCACATTCACTGGTTCGAAACGTCGACCAAATCTTAATAATGTGATTAATTTGAAAGACTCTCATTTAGGATAAAGCTAATCAAAACTGACAAAAAGAACATGAACAATGTATTATAGATAGATAATTCCAGAGCTCTGTAGAGAGTCATTTTCGAATTGTTGGTAGTTGATCAATCATTTTGGAGTCTCCAAAGACATCTATCTCCTCTATGGCTAGCCACTTCAGGGCGGAGCAAGCATGTACCAACTGAAAAGATAGTAAACTCCAAGACTCAAGATAATATGCATCCCATTTCCGCAAAGTTCCAAGGAAGAAGCCCCATCAAATAATGCCATTGGGTGTTTGTCCCATATTTCCTTTAGACATATATTGTTCTTTGTTATCTTTTCCTTGAAGGGACCTATCTCCGAAAAATAACTTGTAATCTTTAAGCATGTTATCTACACTCTCGACTCGACCTGTTCAAATATCTGGGCATTTCTAGACCCCCATATCCCCCAAATGACATAATATGGTAGGGCCTTGTGATCTTTACAGTTTGTGATCCCTTGTGAAAAACATTCCCCTATAGAAGTTCTAACCCAAGGTCTTAAGTTGAGCATGTTGAGAACACCATACTAGACAAAGGTTGCGAAAGGGCAACTAAGGAAGAGATGGTCCACATCTTCAAAGTTTTTACAACATAGGTTGTACTTTCTTGGACCTTGGAAGCCTTTTTTCAGTAAGTTGTCCTATGTCAATATTTTATTGTGCGCCACCAACCAAATAAAACACTTCAACTTTTTCAAGACTTCTGCAGCCATCTGAATCTAAGATTCCTTGGAATACTATGTAATAATAGAGTATGCTCTTTTGACCGAGACTTGTGCTTTGTATAGTTACCCATTCCATGTCGAACAATCCTCTTCATGTGACAAGTAAATGCCTGCTAATCTCAGTTGTGTGATGTAATCTTCCCATTCTGTAGCCCACGGGCCCAAAAGCCCAATTTGTCCAACCTCTAAACAAGTGGTTGTATGCAGAGGCTAGAGCCGTAATTTGAAGCAATGTCCTTAAGAACAAAAGAGCCACTATTATGCAAATGCGAGAGTAAAGAAAAGGACACTGTGTTAATATCTGACATGCCTTTGATGGCATTCAGACTAATCTGTGCTTTTGTTCTTGACCCTATCTCCCATCTCAGATTCCTCAGGAGCCAATGCTTGGAATTCAACAAGCTTCTCCAGGTTTGTGAAAACACCTTCGAAGTCCGGAGCCCCCTCTCTAATCTAGTGAATCAAATCATGAATCTTAAGTTATACCCTTAATAATCTGTTGCCATAAACCATCTCTACTCACCGCCCTCCAATTTTTTTATTACAAGGAGAGCCATGTTGAACCTTTCAAGATCTTTGATGTTCCATCTGCCTTTGTCCACTTGACAAGCTAGAACCTCCAATAGAATGAGGTATGTTTTCCTATTTGCCCCTACCCTAGACCGCAAGAAGTTAACAATTATGGAATTGATCCTTTTAATTGTCCCCGTTGGAATTTTATAAATGTGCATCCAATAGATAGTAATGCTTTGTAGGACAAACTTGATCAAAATGAGGTCACCCATTGTTATCCATTTGTGAGACCAGGTTAAAAGTCTCTTTCAAATTTAGTGATTATCTAATCCCAATCTTTATTTCCATCGCTGCAAAGCTTTATGTGAAAGCCCAAGTACTTGAAGCCTCCATCCATCGAAATCAACTGAACCCCGAAAAGTTTTGCAATCTCTAAGGTGGCTTCCAACTGTGTAGTGGAATCAATGCCGATTTACCCTTGTTCATATTCAGACTCTAGGCTTCCCCAAAATTAGTAATGATCTCATGAAAAACTTTCCATTCACTGGTAAATGCCTTACCCATTGCGACAACATTGTCCACAAACATCAAATATGTGATAAAAATATGTCTCGAAAGTTTGCAACCTATAATGGTCCCCCTTGTACGTGCCTCTGATATCTTTTTGCTTAATCCATCTATCATGGTCAAGAAAAATAGAGGGGACAAGGCGCATCCTTGCCAAAGGCCCCTTGTCGCTTTGAAGAAATCAAACGGGATGCTATTGACAATGATTGTGTAATTAATCGACGATATACAAACCATGATCTAGTCAACCATGCTAGTGTCAAAGCCAATCTTATGTAATATCAATCTTAAGAATTCCCACTCAATGCTATCATATGCTTTGATAAGGTCTATCTTCAAGAGACAAGCCTCGATCTTTCGGGATTTGATGGAGTGTATGCACTCCTGTGTGATGGCTATGACTTCATGAATTTGTCTTTGTTTTAGAAAGCCAAATTGTTCATATGAATTGTACTTTGACAACATCAACTTAATCTAGTTTGCTATGGTCCTTGAAATCAATTTATACACCATGTTGCACAAAGAAATTGGCCTGAAATAAAAAAAGGTGGAGGGTCTCGATACCTTAGAAATTAGAACGATAAAGGTCACATTAACCAAACTTGTGATCATACATAGGCATCATGATTCCTCAACCATGTCTCTAAGTTGTTCTATCATAATGTCCTAAAAGTGTATGAAGAGTTCCACGAACTAACTGTCTAGTCTTGGACTCTTTCCTTTAGCTAGTTCCTTCAATACTTTAAGAGCCTCTTCCTTAGTGACCGAAATTCCCAATATGTTCTGATCCTCCTCACTGATCACTGTCGGGAATTGGTTGATAAAGTCTTGTTGTTTTTCAAAATGATCTCCTTCCCCTCTTTTGTAAAATTTGTTAAAAAATTGACAACTTCCTCTTGAATCTCCTTTTGAGAAGAAAATGAATTCCCCTCTGTCTTTAATGAAGAACCAAATGGCATTTTGCTTCTAGCGATGTGTAGCTTGTTGATGAAAAACACAGGTGTTCTTGTCTCCCTCCTCCACCCACATGGACTTGCTCTTATTTTGCCACTCTTCTTTTTCATATTTCAATATTCATTGTTTTCTAGCTTCTAGGTGGAGAATATTTATTTTTGACGTTTTAGTAAAACATTGAATCTTTATATAAATCTTCAAGTGTCTTGTGGGTCTTCAAGAACCTTAATCTTTCTGTCGATCTCCACAAATTCCTACACCATCCCTGTTTTCTTAACCCTAATCTAGGATCGAACAAATTTCTCCATCTTTTTTAACTTGTAGCACACAGATTCCATGTTCAAGAGCCCATTGTTTTACCCTTGTTGAGAGCCAAGTATCTCAAACCAACCATACAAATTCATTGTCTTTTAGCTAGAAGTGATTGAATTTGAAAGGAACGGGTTTACATTGGGATTCCTCGGACTATTTAAGGAAGATCGAGAAGTGGTCTGAAATATGAGGTGGAAGGATCCAAGATTTCATATCATCAAGAAAATTGACTAATCCAAAATGGATTAGAAAATGATCTAGCCTTTACGAAATGCCCTATTTCCCCAAGCAACCATTTGACCATGTAGGGCCAAAATTATCAGAGCAAATGTCCTTAAGAGATTTTAATGAAAATATTTCTCTGAAAACTTTCCCCAGCCTATTCTCCCTAGTACTTGTTCCCCATATATCGATTTGATCCATGGTCAAATTGAATTCACCTACCATTATTAAAGAGCTGAGATCCAAGACACCACTGTCCTCTACACGATACCAAAAACCTTTACTGTCATTGTATGGGGCATTACATTGATGAGACTAATGTGAATTTTGAAGCCTTTGTGGAATCCAGATAATAAAATATCTGTAGGAGATTTGTAAGCTTTAAAGCTAAAAACAAATGGATTCCACATCGCAGCCAAGCCTCCCAAGTGATTAGAGGCACTAGTCAAACAAACCATCGATTTGGGAGAATTTGTAATGAAGTATCCCAAGCCTTATCCCTATTAGTCATAATCTCTTGTAGGAAAACTATGTCTCGCTGGTAAATCTAGATGATATTGAGGATGGATCTCCTTGTAAGGGCCAATCCCACCCCTTCACATTTAGGGACATACAAATCATCTAGGATGTAACTGTTGGAAACACTGGGGGGGGGGGTGAATCAATATTCCTTAGAAATTAGCACTTTTAAATCTTTTTAGAGCATTAGTTAATCTTCAATTATTATTAATGTTTATGCAGTAATAACAGTAAATAAAAGAACACAGTAGACACAAGAATTTTAGGTGGAAAACCCCCTCCGGGTTAAAAAACACTGAACGTTTTTCTAATAAATCCTTTAATCTTCAGCCCCAGCTGAAATGAAAACAACAACTTCCTAAAATTCTAGAAAAGCATTCTTCTCCAGTGCCCATTGGAAGGACGCCCCAATGCCCTGGTTTCTTCAGTAATCAACTGAATGGATGCCCCAACATCCTAGTGAGCCACAACTCGCCCTAGCACAACCCTACCGCTATGAAGTGTTCATAAGCTCCAACCTGTAGGCAACTTCATGAACCTGCCTAGCGCCTCCTTGCCACCTTATAATGACTGAAATGAGACAAGAATGTGGATTCCCATACCAGGGACAATGATCCACGATACAATATGATTTACAATGATTTTGACTGAACACCCAATCAAACTATGAGTTGCAACCCAACTATGAGTTGCAACCCAACCATGACATCATCCCAACAGAGACTCTTATACCTCCCAATAATTCCATTTCGACTCTAGGCAGACTGACTCTTTTACAATAATGACTCTTCCAATGATGACACTTTTTTACAAATCACTGTTTTACAACTTTACAATGATGGCACTTGGCCTTAACACTTCTTCACAATATCTAGATGGCTTTCATGTCTTCAAAGGATGTCTCGCTGCAATGCTTCCTTTGATTTGATACTTATGCTCTTGAATTCTTGCTTGAAGTTGTACTTGAATCTTCTTCTATCTACATGCAAAATTTGCCCGGTGAAAGCAATCCCAAAACAAAACAAATTACCCTTCAACTTACCTCTACCTGCAAAACACATGTAAGTGCATAATAATGAATAAATACAAATACAAATTACAATGCATACTTGAAGTGTGCTTGTGACTTTTGTTGTTGACTTGTTTCATCATTAGACAAAGACTCCCACTCTGGATATAGGCCTGGACTTTGTGCAAGTCTATATCCAAAATTGACCTAAAGATATATACGATAAAACTAATGACAAACCCTAGACTTGTGGTGGACTAAGTTTTAAGCACAACAATAGAGACCAATCTATCAAATATGACAAGACAAGTAACATGAACTTACAACATCATATAGATTTAGTAGACTTGGTGTAGCATCAAATGTGTAGTATCAATAATAGGACATCCGAAATGTGGTATCAAAACTAACTGTGACATATAGAGACATTAGATATAATCGAGACCCTGTGTGTACTTACGTTGTCCTGAAACAACATATGTCAGATTTGATGCTCATATTTCAAATGTAAACATTAATCATACATACCTTGCTGTAAGAGACTTACCCTTGACTGTTGATGTGTGGTCCTTACTGCAGTGATCCTTGAATGTATGTTTTTTCTTGCCTTCTAGGAGCTCGATATTGAATTTGTTGTATCTATGTAATTTCAGATCTCTAGGGTGTGAAATTTCGTCCTATGGTAGCCCTTTGAGTCCTCTATCCAACCCCATATGTTTGATCAAGATTGAATTCTTCAAGCAAGTGTTATGCCCAATCTCTCATGATGACCTGCTTATAGACTGGTTCAGTGGAACGAACTTGTACGAAGTGCCACATGTCACTATTGCGACCTTCGGCCTTAAAAATGCTAATCAACAAACTACAATCCATCCTATTTCTTTGACTATTTATGAAATTTGAATCCAATGCTCTGAGAGAGAATTGTGATGATTTTCCCAACGTCACATGTTTGACATGGAATTCGGGAGCCTGCAAAAACCCTAACTTCTTTAGATCATATCTCCGAAAATATAGCGAACCAATATTTGAAATTCGGTCACGAGGTTCATCAAGGTTTTGGCTCAAATGAGTTTTAATTTCAGCTTTTGAAGCTTCGTAGAAAAAGGTTATAGCGAAACTGCCACGATGACCTGTTTGAAGCCACAAAATCCCTATTACAAGAGGATATGAGGGTCATTATTTATATGAATGTCTTGAGTTGAGAGGGTCCTCAAGTTGGAGGGATTTTAGGAGAAAAAAATAATTTATTAATTATTGACTATTCAATCACCACAACCAATTATGAGTGCCATGCCACAACCCCATAGGGTTTTATCCCACTAAGTGGGGTTACTAACTTCAAACATGAATATCTCTCAAATCGTGAAGAATTACTTGGCGTGCCATATATCAACGGAAACATCTCGATGAGCAGAATCCATATAGAAGATCCTTGACTCAGAATAGAGTAAGTTTTCAAGTCAAAATTCCCATGCAAGATTGGGGTAGCCCTTGGTGCTGCTTGGGTTGACATCAATGACAACCACTGATCAACAATCTCCCCCTTTGGCATTGATGGCAACACAAGTACCCCCCCTGCGATCATGACACCTCTTCCTACTACCTTCTCGCCCCCTTTGTCATCAATGGTAAAGGGTAACTCCCCCTGACAAACAACCATCCTGCGGACTTTTACACACCTCCACTCCCCCTTTCTACTCGAGTAGATAAGATAAAGAGTCTAATGAAAACTTGGGAGAAACCCAAGCTTTTGGCGAAGATACTCAAATTCTTCATGAGGTAATGGTTTGTTAAAGATGTCAACAATTTGTTCCTTTCTGCCAACATATGTAAGCTTGATATTCTTTTCGACGACCTGCTCTCTAACAAAATGATATTTAATTGGAATGTGCTTCGTTTTGGAATGCATCACAAAATTCTTGGAGATACTGATGGCGTTGGTGTTATCACAAAAGATGGGAATAGGCTCATCAAACTTGAGTTGAAGATATTGCAAAGTTTGCTTCATCCAGATAACTTGAGTACAACAAGTTGTTGTTGCAACATATTCTGCTTTTGCTATGGATAATGAGATTGAAGGTTGCTTTTTACTTAACCATGAAACAAGACAACCACCTAGATAGAATGCTGCTCCACTAGTACTCTTACGATCATCAACACTTCCTCCCCAATCTGCATATATATAAGCTTGGATAACCAAATCATTTCCTTTGGGATACCATAGATCATATTTTGTTGTGCCCTTAAGATACCGAAAAATTATTTTGACGACAATAATATGAGATTCTTTTGGTGCGGCTTGGAATCTTGCTACTTGTCCAACTGCCTGCATCACATCAGGCCGAGAGGCTGTCACATATAGGAGACTACCAATCATGGATCTATACAAACTTTGGTCCACATCCTTTAACGAATCTTCTAATATTAACTTGCAACCTGTTATCATGGGGGTAAGGACTGGCTTGCAATCTTCCATCTGGAATTTTTGATCATCTCCTTGATGTACTTGGTTTGATATATGAATATTCCTTTATCCTGCTAAGAAATCTAAAGCCCTAAAAGGTATGTCAGTTTGCCAATCATAGACATTTCAAACTCACTTTTCATTTTTATGGCAAAGTCTTTACTTAATCTGTCATCACTGCGTCCAAAGATTATATGATCCACATATACTTCGATAATTGTTAGGTTATCTGATCCACTTTCACATAAAGATTGTTGGCAACACTTACTTTCTTGAATTCCTATTGATGTAGCTATCCATCAAGATGAGCATACCAATGCCTAGGAGCTTGCTTGAGACCATATATATCCTTATTTAATCTACAGAGGTAGTCTTCTTTGTCAGAGAGAAGAAAACCTTTGGGTTTTTCAATGTAAACTTCTTCCTCCAATTCACCATTTAGAAAAGCTGACTTAACATCCATTTGGTAGACCTTGATTTTTCTCGAGCAAGAATAAGCGAGAAACATCTTGATAGCTTCCATTATGGAAACGGGAGCAAATATTTCTTCAAAATAGATTCCTTCAACCTTTGCATATCCTTTGCATACTAATCTTTCCTTGTTCTTGGTAACCTGTAATCCTTCAACTGTTTTGTTCCCCTTGAACCTTTATTGAAGCTGCCATCTTGTTCAAACTACCTTCCTGTCAATCGTAGACTTGTGCCATATACTGCTGCATAGACTCCTCCTCTACAAACATTAAAGAGTCAACAAACCAAATTGTTCAAAATAGTGAGTCACCTAAAGTGCCATCTTGACTTTGAGTCATTATCTGAAGCAACTGCTAATTCCACATGGCCTTTTGCGTTTACAAATATTGAAAGCATAACTGCTGAAACCTTGTTATTTGCTTTGTCTTCCTGTACTTGTTTCCTTTTCCAGACCTTCTTATTCCTACAATCTCGAGCCATGTGCCCATAGTTATGATGCTTGAAGCATTCAATGTTGTCCATAGGTGATTCCATTTGATATATGCAACCGCGAGCGCTATGGCCATAGTTATGGAATTTGAAACATTCAATGTTTGGCCCATCTAGCACGTATTATCTTTTGACAAAATCATCTTGGAACCTGTCTCGTGATCCTACAAACTTGCTTCTAGGGTTTCACAGATGATGATTGTACCTGTCAAAAACTTCACAATCCCTAGCCATATGTCCATAGTTAGCACATAAAAATCAATAACCATTAAATAAATGTGCTTACCTGAATGGTTCATTCGGATGCGATGGTCCTTGATAGTTGTACCTGTCAATAACTTTACAATCCTTGGCCATATGTCCATAGTTAGCATATGAAAAATAATAACCATTAAAGAAACAAACATACCTGGAAGATTTTTCATTCTTCTTTGGAGGCGGTGTTGTAGCTTGTTGTGGTCCTTTGTTCTTGATTTCTTTGGTCTTATTCTTTGGAGTTGTAACATTCTTCTTTGGCTTTTCACTTTGATCAACTTCCTTCTTAGAATCATCCTGCGAAGATGTGGAGCTTGTACATTCATCAACTGGGGCTTTAACATCTTTAATTGCCTTCATTTTTGCTTCTTCATCTATCTTATCTTGTAAGTGTTCTTTTTGCGATCCCTTGAGTTTGTTGATCTCATCACAGGTTGCATCAAGTTCTTCTTTCTTTTGAGCAAGATCTTCTTGTTAGACCAGGAGGTAACTCCTCAAATGTAATTGTATTATTCATTCAGGTTGTTTATTATTATCTACAAGAGGGAGTGGCTGTTCAATTCATCTCCCAATGACTCTCCATTTCCTCTATTATTTATTTACACTAATTACAGTGGTTCACCCAATCCCTATGATTAGGTGTCAACATTCCCCCCTTAATATGAAGGGATCTTGGTGAGTCCAAGCATCATTCTAAATCTTTCAAGCTTTTCTCTTCCAAGCGCTTTGGTGAAGATGTCTGCAATCTACTCATTAGTGGAACAATGGCGAAGATGGATTGTTTTGGCCTCAACATGATGTTGAATCTGATGATATTTTGTATTGATGTGCTTCGTTCAATCATGGAACTTTGGGTTCTTGGCCAACTTTATTGCCGAGGTATTTTCAATCATGAGTGGAGTCGATTGTACTTGTTTTACCTGCAAATCTTCAAGAATTTTCCTGAGCCACACAATTTCTTTTGTTGCCTCAGCTGCTGCCACATATTCTGCCTCTGTTGTGGAATCTGCTGGAACTAATTGTTTGCATGATCTCCAGAAGACAACTCCTGATCCAAGACTCATCACATAACCCGAAGTAGATACCCCAGTTTCTTTGTCTCCATCGAAGTCTGAATTAGAATATCCAATCAAGCTGAAGTCGCCCACCTGTGTATACTTGATTCCAAAGTCTTGAGTTCCCTTCAAGTACTTTAGAACTCTTTTTGCAACAAACTAATGTCCCTCACAAGTCTTTTGCATAAACCTGGAGAGGATTCCAACAACCAACGAAATGTCTGGTCTGGTAGTAGTTAGGTAGTTGAGACTTCCTACAAGTTGTCTATACTTTGTTGCATCCTCAAATTCTTTTCCTTCAACGGATGTGAGCTTTAAATTTTGTTCCATTGGAGTAGTCAAAGGATTGCATTCAGTCATGCCAAATATGTTCAACGGATCTCCAATGTACTTATTTTAAGGAAGGAATATGGACTTCGAATGTTGAGTTACTTCAATACTAAGATAGTAATGAACATAGCCCAAATCAGTCATTTCAAAACCTTTCCTCAATTCCTTCTTTATGGATGCAATGTAGCTCTCGCTGTTCCTTGTCATCAAAAGATCATCTACATATACCACACGATATACAACCGTTTTTCCAATCTTCTTGATAAACAAAGTTGCATCATCAATATCATAATGTTTGAAATTGAGTTTCAGAAGATGCTCATTAAGTTTTTCATACCAGGCTCGTGGTGCTTGTCTGAGGCCGTACAAGGATTTCACAAGTTTGTATACTTTATGTTCATGTCCTTTTACAACAAATCCTTCAGGTTGGGACATAAAAACATTCTCTTTTATATCTCCATTTAAGAAAGCAATTTTTACATCCATTTGATGGACTTTCCAACCGTTCTGAGCTGCTAGGGCAAAGAGTGTTCGGATGGTAGCCCATTTTGCTATGGGGGCAAAAGTCTCCTCATAATCGACCCCTTCCTTCTGTGCAAAACCCTTTGCCACAAACCTGGCTTTGTGCTTGTCAAGTGAGCCATCAACTTTATACTTGTTCTTGTAGACCCACTTGCAGCCAATTGGTTTGGTTCCCAATGGAGGATCAACCAGCTTCCAAGTGCCATTCTTTATCAAGGCATCATACTCCTGTTGCATTGCTTCTTTCCATTCATAATGAGAAGCATCTTCTTTGAAGGAAGTTGGTTCAAAATCTGTAGACAAATTCAATTCACAATCAGAAGAAACATCCATATCAAAAGGAAAATCAGAGTCATCTACATGACATCCATTTTGCCGGGTTGAATTTCTAGTTCCTGTCTTTCCAACCTCATCAGGATGAACACTTTCAAGTGTCTTTGTCAGCCACTTTGGGGGACCTTTCTGAGATGGTCCAGGCTGCTCTGTTGCTTGAGTTGGGATTGAATCAAGATTGAGTCTCCCAATTTTGTCAATCACATCACTCAAAGTATCATATGTTGTTGGAGTTTCATGCGGGGGAGAGAGTGCTTTAGAAGAATATTCCACAAGTTGATCTAGTATAGGAATCCCCCCTTCAAGATGTGGAATTTGCTTATCAAATTCTTGAAATGATTTTGCATTTGCGAATCTATCCAAGTGATCAAGTTGCTGCTCAACAACATTGTCAGTTTTGGATGATTCAAGAAAGATTACATCTCTAGATACAACAAACTTTTTATTGACTTCATCGTAGAGACGGTATGCTTTGGAGGTGTTTGAATACCCTAGGAAGATACACTTATGACTTCTTGGACCAAGTTTGTTTCTATGTACCTTTGGTATCAAGGCATAACATGTGGAACCAAAGATCCTGAGATGCTTTACCGAAGGAATGTGCCCATTCCACATTTCATAAGGAGTCTTGTTTCTAATAGCATTAGATGGACATCTATTCTTTACATATACAACACATAGAACTGCATCAGCCCAAAACATCAATTTTACATTTTTGAAAAACATCATGGAGCTCACCATATTTAAGATTGTCATATTCATTCTTTCAGCGACTCCGTTTGTTGGGTATTATAAGGCACAATTGTTTGATGTTTGATCCCATGTTGGCAAAGATATTTTTCAAATTCATTTGAAGTGTATTCTTTTCTATTATCAGTGGGAATAGAGCCAATATGAGATTGTGCATCATTTTCAATCCATGTATGAAATTTCTTGAATGTTTGAAAAGCATCAGATTTGTTCTTCAATAAATAAACACAACACATTCTGGTGTAGTCATCAATAAATGTCATCATATATTTATTTCCATTTGTAGAAGGAACAAGCATTGGACCACATAAATCTGAATGAATGAGTTCAAGTTTTCTATGTGCTCTGGAATGTGAATCATGAAAAGATTGTTTGCTATGGTTTCCTAGAATGCAAGCATCACATTGCTTAAGTTTCCTAGGAATTGTAGGCAAACCAATAACATCATTTTTCTTCAAAAAGCGGAGGCTATCATAGTTCAAGTGTCAAAATCTAGCATGCCATAATAAACTTGATGGAAATGTACCTTCTTCATAATGAGAATTGTATGAGAAATTTTGTGCATGAGCAGAGGTACCCTACAACTTGAGAAGCGTTTCTTCTTCTATCCTCGTCATGACAAGTGAGTGGTCTGATGCTTTTCTCACCTCAAGCTTGCCATCAAACATATGAATAGAGTGCCCTTGCTGGCGGATGCGGACCAAGGACAACAAGTTTCTCCTCCATTGTGGGAGATATAAAACATGATGCAGAAGAAGTCTGGAAGACTAGGCAATTTAAGCCTGATTGTACCAAGCCCTGATGGCTTGTGTTTTGATTTGTTTGCAAAGTATACTGCTTCATCAACATTGTCAATAAATTCTTCAAAAAAATCTCTTCTAAAAGTCATGTGGCAAGTTGCTCCTGAATCAAGCAACCAATCATTTTTCCAAGAAGCAAGTGAAGCATTAAATACGTCTTCATTTACTCTAGTATTACAGTGTTCCACACCATGGTAAGCAGTTTTAGGTGCTTTACCTTTCTCTTTGTCATTAGTTTTACCTTTGGGTTGCTTTCTTTCATGCTCAATTCTGTCCCAAGGCAACTTGCATGTGGATGCATCATGTGATCCATGTCTTTTGCAGCGTGTGCAGTGCAAATCTAACTTTTCTCCTTGAGAGTGTTTGCCCCCCTTGCATCTAAAATTTCTTCCTCTTCCTCTTCGACCATCTCTTCCTTTAGAAGAATCTTGAGCAAGATTCTTCTCTCTATGTGCAAGGCACACAACCTCTTCAGAATACTGAGGGGTTGTCTTCTTCCCAAAATATTTCTCTCTTTCAACAAATTTTTTCACAAGGGAGTCAAAGGTAATATCGTTGAGGTTTTCATTTGCTTGCAATGCCTCAAGATAATTTGAGTAAGTGGGATAAAGTGCCTTGAGAAAAGCTATCAGAGGAATGTCCAGTTCAACATTAGTGACTTTGATATCATGCATAATAGATTTTAATTCTGATGCAAGAGCAAGAGGATCATCATTTTGTAATTCAAGGGTGAACAATTTAATAATGAGTTGAACAACTTCAAGTGCAGAGTGTGAGTCATAGAGTTCCTTCAGTTTTTGTAAGGCTTCGAAAGCATTTGAAAATGGTGAAATATGGCGACCCACCTCTTCATTTACTGATGCTGCAATCAATGCATAAGCCTTGCTGTTCTTATTTTCCCAAATGGCGAATTCCTTGTTTGAGGTAGGCTGTTCTGGCTCTTTATCTCCGTTTCCACCACGCACTCCTTTCCACAACTCATTAAAAACGAGTGTGTGTTTGATTTTCCAAGACCACCCAGGATAATTTTCCTTCCCAATTAGGACCACTCCCACAATAGATACTAATGAGTGCATTAAAAAAAATAAATATACTTCTGCTGCCAATAAGCTGTAAGAAATTACACTTTTGCTTGTAAAAAAAAACTACAATTTTAATGTATATAATAGAGGTATGGACATGCTCACAAAACCCAACAGGTGAGTACATATGTAAGGCTTCCACTTCAGAAGGTCCGATTTAGAGATGGTCCACACAAAAATTGAACCTCAATGTCTAACTATCAACAAAGCACACATTCAGGACCTGTATCTCTCATGAAAACAAGCACATTTTTGATGAAATAAAATGTCTCTTTAAAAACATATTAGAATAGATAATAAGGCAAGTAATCTATAGGTTTTCTTCACGGTCAATATGAGAGTCAAATTCTAAAAATACGTGTCAAAGAAAGTACCCATGATTTTTTTTTAGGGAAGGCGGAGGGCCAATACCATGGAGTAGTTGCCTCACATAACCAGCTGAACATCTACAGCAGTTGCCGGAGAGGGGAAAACCTGCAGAACGTTTATCAAATTCTTGACATAGGCACACCTATGGAGTGGTTGCAAGAGGCCAGTTCTGTAAAATAGGCAAAACATAGGTAGAATAGGTAGAAGGGAGTTACAAAGCAAAGAGGGAAGCCAAAAATGGCGCTGGCTCTGATACCATGTCAGACCAGGAGGTAACTCCTCAAATGTAATTGTATTATTCATTTAGGTTGTTTATTATTATATACAAGAGGGAGTGACTGTTCAGTTCATCTCCCGATGACTCTCCATTTCCTCTATTATTTATTTACAGTAATTATAGTGGTTCATCCAATCCCTATGATTAGGTGTCAACACTTCTTGAAACCATATTTTTAAGATCTTCCTTCTTTTTTCTGCCTCCTCAACCTGCAGCTTGAGAAGAGTGGTCTTCTCTACTTCTCTGTTGAGAACCTGTGTCTGTTCCTTCTACTTCTCATTTTCATTCTCGAGCCTACTTATTTCTACTGAAGATGTTTCTAATTCCTTTTGCTTTTGGTCAACAACGGATATGTATCTTTGATCGGATTCCTTCCTTTCAATTTTTTCTTCCCACATCTATTGTGTGATCGTGCTAATATCTGCAAACGTTGTGGTGAGTTCTTGTTGCTTATGTTGGGCTTCTCTCTTAAGGTCTTGTGTCACTGTATTCTTGATTTCTTCCAATTGAGTTCTAAGACTACTAATCATCTTCTCAGAGTCTTCATTTTCTTTGATGAGTTATTTTGCTGTCTTCAATTCTGCTTCCTAAAATCTTCATCATAATCAAAAGGATCCAGTTTTTCAATGACATCTTCACCTGATTGCTTTGTTGAATAGAGATTATGAAACTTTTCCGAAAGAGCTTTAGTTGTTGAACATTGACCAACTTTTGTTTTCATAGAATTTGGAAAAACATTCAAAATTACATTCATGGCCTTTGAATTGCACCTTTTAGCTTCATCAGTAGATGTGTCTCCAAAAACGATTGATTCCCATACTCCATGTGCTTGCAAATGTACTTCCATCATGGATTCCCATATCCAGTAATTATCTGCATCAAAATCAGGGTTTGGTACACAATACTCACTTTCTTCAGATTTTGTTGTACTTGTACCTTCCTTTGAAATCCTTGTAACTTGCTTCTTTGACTTTCCCATCTGTATGCTCCGAAAAATCACTTCCAACAATTAAGCTGTTACTGAAGGAACTTGGCTCTGATACCAATTGTTGGAAATACTGAGAGGGGGGGGGGGGTAAATCAGTATTTCCTTAGCAATTAGCACTTTTAAATATTTTTAGAGCATCAATTAATCTTAAATTATTATTCATGTTTATGCAGTAATAAAAGTAAATAAAAGAACACAATAGACACAAGAATTTTAGGTGGAAAACCCCCTTTGGGTCAAAAACCACCGAACGTTTTTCTAATAAATTCTTTATTCTTCAGCCCCAACTGAAATGAAAGCAACACCTTCCTAGAATTCTACAAAAGCATTTTTCTCTAGTTCCCACTGGAAGGACGTCCCAACACCCTGGTTTCTTTAGTAATCAACTCAATGGATGCCCCAACATCCTAGTGAGCCACAACTCGTGCTAGCACCACCCTACTGCCCTGAAGTGTTCACATGATCCAACCTGTAGGCGACTTCATGCACCTACCTAACACCTCCCTGCCACCCTATAATGACTGAAATGAGACAAGAATGCGGATTCCTGAACCAGGGACAATTATCCACGATACAATATGATTTACAATGATTTTGACCGAACACCCATTCACACTATGACCTGCAACCCAACCATGACATCATCCTAACAGAGACTCCTATACCTCCCAATAATGCCTTTTCGACTCTAGGCAGATTGACTCTTTTACAATAATGACTCTTGGAATGATGACACTTTTACAACTTTACAATGATGACTCTTGGCCTTGACACTTCTTCACAATATACAGATGGCTGTCATGTCTTCAAAGGATGTCTCACTGCAATGCTTCCTTTGATTTAATACTTCTTTCTTGAAGTTGTAATTGAATATTCTTCTACTTGCATGCAAAATTTTCTCGGCGAAACCAATCCCAAAACAAAACAAAATACCCTTCAACTTACGTCTGCCTGCAAAACACATGTAAGTGCATAATAATGAATAAATAAAAATTAAAATTACAATGCATACCTGAAGTGTGCTTGTCACTTTTGTTGTTGAATTGTTGCAGTAGTAGACAAAGACTCCCACTCTTGATATAGGCCTGGACTCTATGCAAGACTATATCCAAAAATGACCTAAAGATATATACAATAAAAACTAATGACAGACCCTAGACTTGTGATGGACCAAGTTCTAAGTCCAAAAATAGAGACCATTCTATCAACTATGACAAGACAAGTAACATGAACTTACAACATCATATGGATTTAGCAGACTTGGTGTAGCATCAAGAATATGTAGCATCAAATGTGTAGTATCAAGAATAGGACATCCGAAATTTGGTATCAAAACTAACTGTGACATATAAAGACATAGAGATATAAACGAGACTCTATATGCACTTACGTTGTCCTGCAAAAAAATATGTCAGAGATGATACTCATATTTCAAATGTAAACACTAATCATACATACCTTTCTGTAGGAGACGTACCCTTGGCTGTTGATGTGTGGTCCTTACTACAGTAATCCTTGAATGGAAGTTTTTTCTTGCCTTCTAGGAGCTTGATATTGAATCTTTTGTATTTATGTAATTTCAGATCTCTAGGGGGTGAAATTTTGTCCTGTGGTAGCCCTTTGAGTCCTCCTTCCAACCCCACATGTCTGATCAAGATTGGATTCTTCAAGAAAGAGTTATGCCCAATCTCTCACGATGGCCTGATTATAGACTAGTTCAATAGAGCGAACTTGTACGAAGTGCCATGTGTCACTGTTGTGACCTTCAACCCTAAAAATGCTACTCGACAAACTAAAATCCGTTCTATTTCTGTGACTATTTATGAAATTTTAATCCAATCCTCAGAGAGAAAGTTATGAGGATTTTCCCAACATCACCTGCTTTACATGGAATTCGGGAGCCTGCAAAAACCCTAACTTCCTTAGATCATATCTCCGAAAATATAGCGAACCAAGATTTGAAATTAGGTCATGAGGTTAATCAAGATTTCAGCTCAAATAAGTTTTAATTTCAGTTTCTGAAGCTTCGTAGAAAAAAGGTCATAGCGAAAATTCGATGATGACCTATTTGAAGCCACAAAATCCCTACTAGAGGAGGATATGAGGGTCATTATTTATATGAATGTCTTGAGTTGAGAGTGTCCTCAACAAGTAAACATTGGAGGGATTTTAGGAGAAAAAAATAATTTATTAATTATTGACTATTCAATGACCACAACCAATTATGAGTGCTATGCCACAACCCCATAGGGTTTTAGCCCACTAACTAGGGTTACTAACTTCAAACATGAATATCTCTCAAACCATGAAGAATTACTTGGCGTGCTATGTATCAACGGAAACATATCGATGAGTAGAATCCATATAGAAGATCCTTTTTCAGAACTGAGTAAGTTTTCAAGTCAAAATTCCCATGCAGGATTGGGGTAGCCCCTGGTGCTGCTTGGGTTGACATCAATGACAACCACTGATCAACAGTAACATCACAAGTGCATCCTCTCCAAGGACCCAAGAATCAGAAATAGAAACATCTAAATTCAAAATATTAATATGATCAAGATCACAATCTTTGGGAATATATCTCCTAGGGACTCCTAGAAGGAGTCTTGCTGATCTACTTGAACCATGTTGGAGGAAGTATTTTTTTTGTATTTTGTTCCCTGATTTTTATTTTTATTTTTCTGGTAGTTACATGTTACTTGGAATTAGGTATTACAAAACCTCCCTCTTTTTGAAATAATCATTTTAGATTTTGATGCAATTACATACATCAAATGTTAACATTGCACAATCTTATTATAACAAGGGTAATCTTGTTGCAATTGCGGTATTCCATGGTGCTGAATCGATTTTTGCATTAAAAAGAAAAATTCTATAAATTATGAAATTGCAATTTTTACAATGACTGTCTTGCCATACTAGTGGTCACAAATTGGAAAAGGTTGCAATCATAAAATGTTTATCCTTCTTTATTTATATAACATTCATTTAATTTCTATGTCCACAAAGCATTGAGCTATCTGTGATATGCCCATATAATGATCCAATCTGTATCACGCCTCCCCTTTTTGGGAGGCTTTGGCTCCCCAAAAGCTTACCCTGAATGAGGTGAATACTTTTTTTCCTCCACCTTCTTTGTGGTGTACCATTTAGCTTTTCCTAGACATTGTCCTTTCAACCCAATTTGCCAAAGGTTATGCTGCCACTTCCTTGTAGTTATAGACCTCTTATTCAAAGCTGATATTTTGTCAACTTTGCCCAAGCATTTGATGCCAAATCTTCTACAAAAGGTAGGACCTGTTGTTCTTCCTAATCCAACATGGAAGGCTTATAGAGCTTCAAATTTTGCATATTCACAATTGAATAAATGCACATGTATGGGTGTAGACTGAGTCTATAGGCGTCATATCCCACTCTTTCCAGTATCTCGAAGGGGCCATACTGCAAAGCCTTGTTTTTCTTATTAGGACCCTATAACCTCTCCTTGTTCAAATGTAACCATACACTGTCTTCCATCTTGAACTTCTCTGTTCTGTGATGGTCATGCTTGGCCTTGTATTTTTCCTTTGAATTTTGTAGTGTTTCTTGTACCTATTTATGAATATGCCTAATATTTTTTTATAAATTTCTAAACCCTCAAGGCATTCTCTGTAAGATCCTCCCTTACTCCTCCATGCTACCCACATGTAATATCCAAAGGTGAAAGTAGAAAATATCCAAAACAGGTTTCAAATGGGGACTTACTAGTAGAAGTTTGGACTGTTCTATTATAAGAGTGATGTATATATACCCAATTTTCATCCCTGGTCATCAAATTATTTTGATTATAACCCCTCAAAAACTGCACCAAATCCATATTGACTACTTTTGTTTTCCCATCTGTTTGTGGATAGAATGTTGTAGATGTCTTCAACTTTGTATCCATCTTCTCCCATAACGTAGTCCAAAATGTAATGATAAATCTTGTCTCCCTGTTTAAAATGATGCCCCCTAACATCCCAAAGCGCACCCAGACCTGTCCAAAGAAAATGTTTGCTACTTCTTGCTCACTATTGGTATTTTTACAGGGCATCAGAACATATATATCACTGAATCACTCGACTAACAAGAATATGTATTAATGTCCCTTCCTAGTTGTTGGTAAACCCCCCACAAAATCCATGGAATGCTTTCCTAGGGATGAGTGGGTATAAGTAAGGGATGAAAGACCATGTTTTCTGCTACTAGGCTTGTTGGTACAATAAGCATTCATTCTCTTATGAACCTAGCTACTTTTTCTTGTATGTTGGGCCAACACGCATACCCTTTGCAAGTTTTTCACTATCTTCCCTACAACGAAGTGTCCTACAACCTTGGAGGTGTGAGCCTCTCCGATGAACTGCAAATGCTCACCTTTAGGAACACATAACTTATCTAGCCTGTAAAGTAACCTACCCTAGAGATGGTAGCCAACGATGCTGTCATCATCATGCACATGAATTTGGTTCTACAATTGCTGAAAAACCTCCTTGAAGTCATCATCCTCTGAATATGCCTCTATATGCATTATGGATGAATGGCTCCATGTGAATTAGAGTTCCCAAAGTTGGGATCTTTAATGTGGGTGGCCTTGAAATCATGTCAACCAAATTGTTTGTGCTTCCTTTCTTGTACTTGATCACTAAATAAAGTTGCTGCAAAAACCCCATCCACTTGTAATGCTTGGTCTGTTGTAGCTTACTCTCACTTGTAGGTATTTTAGTGGCTAGCTATCTATGTGGATTATTATCTCATTTTCCATCAAATGGTGCTTCCACTTCTTCACAGTTTACACCAGGGCATAAAGCTCCTTGTCATAGGTAGGGTAGTTAAGGACTACCTCATGAAATCCTTTAGAATCGTAGCATACAAGCCTTCTTCCTTGCATCAAGACTGCTCCCATAGCATACCCACTCACATCTATCTCCACTTCGAAGGATTGCTGCAAGTTTGGTAATGTTAGAACTGGTTCTTGACAAATATTTTTCTTTAACTGAAAATCCTTTTTGTTGACCTTTTCACCACTGTGAACTCTTGCTACTTGTTGTTATGGCGTAGAGTGGTGCTATTATTGCTGACAATGAGGCTATGAATTTCCTTAGGTACCATGCTGCCCCAACAAAACTCCTAATCTTAGAAACATTAGTAGGAACCAACCACTTCATAGTGGTCTCCATCTTGGTAGTATATATCTTTAAGTCTCCTCCACCTATCACATACCGTAGATACACCAAAGACTATGTGCAAACTCACACTTCTTGAGATTTTCTAGCAGCTTGCTTCTTCAATGTCTCCAACACCTACGCCAAATGTGAAATGTGCTCAATATAATTATATACTAATATATTATCCAAATAGACAATAACAAATGAATCTATAAAAGGGCATAATATATCATTCACTAACCTCATAAATGTAGTTGTTGCATTGTGTAGAACGAATGTCATGACTAGCCACTCATACAAACCTATCCTAGCTTTAAAGGCGGCCTTCCATGTATCTTCTTTTTTCACTCGAACTTGGTGATATCCAGACTTTAAGTCCAATGTGGTGAATTATTTCACTTGCTACAACTAATCTAGTAGATCATCTATTCCGGGCAAGGGGTACCTATTCTTGAGCATTATTTTGTTCAATGACCTGTAATCAATACACATCCATTAAGTCCCATCCTTCTTTGGTACAATGATGATGGGAGTCTGACATGGTGATGTATACAGTCACATGCCACCTTGCTCCAATAATTGTTGTAACTATTTCTTCACCTTACTTTTATAATTTACTTCTTGTATAACCTAATGTTTGGCAATGGAGAGTCTGGAAATAAATAGATATCATACTGCATTTCCCTATTAGGTGGTAATCCTTTAGGTTCATGGAACACATCCCTATATGCCTGTAGCAACTCTTTTAGTTTTTATTTCTGTGTTTTAGTACACCCCTCTAGGGATGCTCTACCTCTTACTGACTCTTCTACGACCTATTTTCTCTTAAAAAAAATAAAACATACTTGTTGGATTGATCAATTTCTTGGCTTGGTTGGCACTTACTAAGTAATTTTCAACTTGCCTTTTTGCATGTTGATGGTGAACAATTTTCCATCCTTGACGAGCCAATACTGGTTGAATCTTCACATGGATATTGCATCTTGCATTTACATATATGGGCTTCCAATCATCACTCAACATACATCAAGGAGAGACACATCTAGTTCTACTTCATCAATAAAATTAGCACTATAGAAAATCTATTTTTTCACCGTTTTGTTACCCTCTACTCTGCATCCTTATTTATCCATTCCAAGTGATATGGACTTGGATTATGACGATCTTCCAATCCCAATTTGTTGACATTAGAGAAATTTTGACGTCTAAAATGAGCCTCAAAACAAAAATGTACAACCAAAATCAACTTTATAAGAACCAATAGGATTCAAGATGATGATTTCAACCATGGGGGATAATTCACCATTTTTAGAGTAAAAAAGTAAAAAGATAGAAAATAAAAAATAAAAAATAACCTTTTTCAACTCGTATTTTCAACTTATCTCCTAATGGTTTGACTCAAATTCGAGTGGGAGCACTCGTTGGATGCATAATTAAATTCCTCATCCAAGGAGTACTCATGTTGCAAATTTTCAATGGACCCTACTACATGAAAAATGATAAATACATGAAAATATGATTGCAATAACATTTTCCATTTATTTCTCATTTTTCGTGTAGTAAGGTCCACCAAGAGTATGCAACATGCGTACTCCTTGGAAGAGGAATTAAGTTTTTCTTGCAACGAGTGTTCTCGCTCAAAATTTGAGTAAAACTGTAGGGAGAACAGTTCAAAATACGAGTTGAAAAGGTAGTGTTTTCTTTTTCCCTCTAAAATTTGATGATGTAATCTAATATTATTTTATTATTCCACTATTATTTTATAATATTCTTTAGGAGACCCATTTTAAACCTCAAAATTTCTCTAATGCCAACTTTGTTGCAGTGAGATTCACCTATGATCCCAAGCCAAACAAAGCATCAATGCTTGTCATCTTGAGTAACATAAAGATAAACATAACCTGTATCTTTATGTGGAAGAGTTTGGTCATTTATTTCTCTTCTTGTTGTTGGAGGTTACTCAAATTCACCTCCTTCTAGAATGACATACATATGATCTTCTTATCCACACCCGAGGTGCTTTCAAATTGGTTGATTGAATTGTGGCCATGGGATTCTTCTTCTTATCATCTTTCTTTTTGTTCTTCAGATTAATATTTGGATGCAAATTCCAACACTTTTTTGTGACTGTCAATGTTGCAGTGGTTGCTAGGATCTTTGCACTAGTGTGCTGTGGCTATCATCTTTTTATCTTTGCCCCCTTTGCACTTTTTCTTCCCATCCTTAGAAGCATCCTGTTGCTCCTTCTATTTCAATCCACTTGATTCCTTTTTCTTTATGCTTATGTTCTCTAGGTATTGTGCTTGTACACAAGCCTCATCCACCAATCTAGGCTTGAACATCATCTTACTTCTGTACATGGCTGTGTAAACCCCTAAAGTACTTAAGGAGTAAATCTGGTTTCTTTGGGGAGATACCCAACATTATGGCCATCTTTCTAAATTCTATGGTGTACTCTTGTACACTTTTCCCTTATTTCTACCTAAAGTAGTGCCACCAAATCCACTGGTTCTCTACATACCTGATAGGGTGAAATTGCGACTTTATGAGGGTTTTAAAGTCCTCCAACTTAGTCATTGGAGGATCTCCCTCCAACATCAAGGTCTCCATGTGGCCCTCTAATTTCAACTAAGAAAATAAAATATTCTATTCTTCCTCAATATGATGGACATTGAAATACAATTCTAATTGTTGCAACCAATGATTTAGCTTTAGAGCATCAATCTCACCTTGATATGGCTTGATAACTGTGCATTCACTTCCATTTTGAACAGGGACTATGAATGGTTCACGACACTCGAACTAGGTTGATCTATTTCAGGTCCTTTCTTCGGTTGGTTCTTAGTTTCTTCTCGATCTCTTGAGCTCCTCTATAATAAAAGCATAGAGGATACCAGAAGGGTTAAAGAAAAAACATCAATGTAGGAAGAGAACATGACATAAGAAGCTAGTGGAGTGCTGTTTTGCGGAGCAAAATTGTGGTGTAGTAGTTAAGTGAGAGAGAGGGTTGCGTCAAAGCCCATGACAAATAGAACAACAACAAAAGGGGCTAGAAAAGGAATAAGAAGGAAACACAGTAGTGGAAATTGGGAAGGAATCCATGCCAATCACCTGTTCGATGGAGTACCATACCTAGAAGATAATGAGAGATTGTGTAAGTAAAAAAGGAAAGAACAAGGAAAGAGATCCTCAACTAAGCTTGGAACAAGAAGAATCAATGTATCCTAGTGACCTTGTGCCTGCTTAGGCCATACCATACATCAAATCCATGAACTTGCACACATTTCCAAGTCAGGAAGTAAAATCACCCAGTAGGTTATTGCAATTAAATTCAGTTAGTAAAGGTAATAGTCAAAGTAGTTAGAATAGTAAAAGTAGTTAAACATGACCTATGATATCAATAAATCAGCCAAAAGTATCACAAAGTAAACTCTATAGAGAACAATGACAAAGGTTGAGCCTTCCATGCAAATGTCGATATTTCATGACGTTGGATTGAAGGATCATGAGGAACATCTATTTGTGTGTGAGGCAATTTGGAATTTCAAACAGGTACACGATGAACAAACAAAAGTGGCGCAACTAGAGACCTCTTCCAGGGATCACACGCTAACATGGTATATGAAATATAAGATAACCACACCAGGAGGAAAAAGAAGAGGATTGGGAGAGATTAAGCAAACCTTGTTAAAGGAGTTCCGAAAGCTGAAATTAGAGTCTCAATGTATAACAAAGATTATATGTATTTCATTATTGTGTTGCTTTCACTACTTGCAAGGGATGCCTCTAGCTTCGTGGCAGTCTCTAGTGCTTTAGACTGTGGAAAACTTAGGTTGAGTTAACGAAATACATATATGTGACTAGTTGTCATTCTTGATCCCAGATGCACAACATCGAGAATGGATTATTAAAAGACTATTGTCACATATATGTATTTCGTTAACTCAACCTAAGTTTTCCACAGTCTAAAGCACTAGAGACTGCCACGAAGCTAGAGGCATCCCTTGCAAGTAGTGAAAGCAACACAATAATGACACAAGTTCAATCACAACTTGTAGTGTTGACGATATAGCTACAGGATTTAGCAAAAGGAAAAGAGAAACACAAAGAATTATGGTGCACCATATGAAAAAGGAGGAACGCCACTGAAACGAATTCCTAACTATAACAACATACATGGCTATAGGCATTGCGAATTTATTAGCACAAGGAAAATGATTATTGTGTGATTTTTGTAGAGCTTGGGGACATATACCTACATTAGGTCTGATGATGCAAAAGTATCAACGCTTGGTAAAAACGTTTTTTTTTTTTTAATTTTTTTTTAATTTTTGCAAGTTGGCAAGGAATGACATACATACATATCGCACATTGGACTTATTAAGAGAGAACACTATTGATACGTACATGGTGCTTGAAGTTGAAGGTTTTGAAGCCACAAAGCCAATGTATAACAAACTCAAAGGATACAATCTAGGAAGATGCCAAGGGATGTAGGGGAAAGGTGAGGCATTTATAGATAGATGCAAAGGAGATTTGGAAGGGGATAGGGCTTGTTCATTTGTTATACTTGTGGGAAACCATGACATTACCACAGGACTAACCTAACCCCTACACAACCCACACATATTGTAAGCAATTGGGCCATGTAACCAAATACTTCCTCAAATTATTGTGAATTGGCAGGAAAAGAAGGGACAAAATGTGCAAATGATAACTACTGAAGAGCACACAAATTGACTGCAAGTAGGAGAAATTATGATTGAAGGAGCAAGAACAAGAGGAGATGCCAATGGACTAGGGAATCAACCATATTAATGGGTGAGAAAAGTATCAAAGCCACCTCCCAAGTTTGATCCAGTAAGGGACAAAGAAACATATAAGGAAGTAAGAAGGGAGTTGGTTGTGATGAAATGGTGTCAATTAGGTTTGACTGGGAAACAAGCACAACCCATATATGACATGTCACCAATATATGACAAGTTTGAATCTAAAGGAGGAGGAGAGGTAAGCCCAATAAAGAGTTTCATGAACAATAGTTTACAATTAATAAAATATAAATATGCTCTAGATACATTACATAAAATAATTGAACAATGTGCACAAGGGAACGAAGGGCCTATAACAGTGGTCCACCCCATGTGTGTAGTTAAGAAAATTATATGCAAGAAGCAAACAAACAGAGAATTTAGGCTCAATGTGCAAATTGGAGCATATGACATGGACCATATCATCCTGGATTTGGGATTAGATCTAAACATTATTTCAAATTAAACATGGAAGTTCATGGGAAAATCAAATTTGATTTGGTTATTGATTCAACTAAGAATGGCCAATTAATCAAGAATCTTTCCTATTGGCAGGTTGGTGGGAATATAAGTTAATATTGATGGATTCAATAACAATGTTGATTTCATGGTAATTGAGATTGTGGATGACACTAAATCTTATCCAACATTACATGGTATCGATTGGTCCTTTGAAAATCAAGTTATAATCAACCTTAAGAAAAGGAAGATGATCTTCGAATCTCGAGACTTGAGAGTGACAACATCATTAGTCTTGATGGAAGTAGATTAACATGTGTATCTAGTAAGGGATGGATTTAATGTAAAATAACTCTATAATATTTAGAACATACCAAGATGTAGGGAAGATTATGCTAATCCAAATATTGACAAAGTGTTCAACTAGTGAAGTGTTATCTCTTGCGCATCAAATTTGGATGAAGCTTTTGAGAATTGGAAACATAGGCTACATAAATTATCTACTGAAATATGTGCATGTATTACATGTGCCTTGTTGTTTATGTCTAAAACACGATCACAAACACTCTAAAATTCCACAACATAAACACTTTGCATAATGGAAAATGTACAACGATGAATCAATGAAGCACACAAGAAATTTTTTCACATCCCAAAACTTGATTGTATTACAACTTTAATACTATAAACACAGTGCTCCCATACTAGGGGTCATGGCCCTTACAATTAGCCCTGATATAAGGAAACGATTAGGGTTTGATGTCAACAACACATAACCATCAATCTGCCCTTGAACAAGACACACTTGACTTACTTGATGATAAAGCACTTACCACAACCCTTTCGGTCCATTTTCCTTGAATACCTGGCAGGTCCTTTTCCACCTATACACAAAGTTCTTGCTGCTCCAACACCTCCACTATTGCTGTATTGTCGCTGCTACAACACCTCTACTACTGCTATATTGTCATTACTACAACACCGTCCAATCTCCCATTGATCATGTGAGTTGTCGTTTTGATTTGTTAGAGTGATCTAATACTTGTTCTCTAATTTTTCAAGTCCCTTTCTAAAGAAATCCAAAGTTTCTTCCTTTGTGAAAGGTAGTTCTGGCACACCTTTAAGAGGCAACTCTAGTGCATTCTATTGCATTGATGGATCATATCTATCGTAGGAACATGCATTGGAAACATTCCCGAGGTATTTCACACTTTCTCTTTGTAGTGACACTTGTGTCGTAAAGGTATTTATTAAATGTCGCACTTGGAGATAAGTGTCGCTTTGTTGTCATTTTGATGAATACATGTTGATTTTGGGTACTGTGTAGCTCCTTGTCATGTGGTTGATTATTTATGTGTGTGCGATCATGTTCAAGACTTGGTATATGCTTTTAGTCTTATCTTCTTGTCTTACTTATCTACACTTAGTCATTTTTGAAGTTTGCTTTGTCATCGTAACTTGCTCAATCTATGATCAACTCGCAACCTTCAACTACGTTGCACTGTGCAGTCCTACATCATAGTGATGAAGCCTTTACGTCGTGGAACTGCACCCTGCACAATCTTAGAGGAAAACCTCCTTCAATTGTGCATTGAGAAACTACAGTGCTTAGTTACTTAGCCTTGCTGGTTACACTTACTTAATGCTCAATTTTGATTAGCCCTTCTTTGCCTTGTACACTACACAATCTTGATGGATAGAGGAGCCTCTTCTGGGCCCTTGTAATGGTCAAATGCACATTCCTTTGAGCCTCTCCCTTAGCCACTTAGCATTGCACAATAACAATGCCCAAACATGCCTACCTGCCTCTTGGACTTGCCCAATGCACAATCCCTGACTTGCCTTCTCCCTTGCCACTGTTCACTGCATAGTCATAGTGCTCAATCCCTCACTCCTTGCCTCCTAATACTGTGTATTGTGCTTAAGAAGGCCTCTCTCCTCAAACATTGTATGTTGTCCCATCAAAATTAGCATGTTGCATGAGAAACAATGTAGACTAGGTGATTTCGAGACTGATATTATCTTGTCACGAGTGAACTTCAGTTGTAGGTTTTATTATCCTAACATTGCAAGATGATGTTGATGGACGACATCAAAGAGTTGTTGCAAGAAGAACAAAGTAACCAATCAAACAAGAACTATAACCTAAAAACAAGAACTCTAGCCAAAAAAAACCCCCAAAAACATGAAAAAAAACTACCCAAAAATGAAAAGTGTGTATGATGGAATGTCATTTTTTTGGGTAAATTTTCAACATTTTTTAAAAATGATAGTAAAAACCAATTTTTTTTGTGCAAAAAACACCCTAAAATAAAAAAGTGTTGAAGTTGCAATCATATATATATATATATTATCCAGTAAAATCCCAACATTTTTTAGTGATGACATTAAAAATAAAATACCATGACTCCAAAAATCATTAAAATTCTAATAGTTTTCAATAATACGTTGCAGATAAAATATAATGACTCCAAAAAGCTTAAAATTTCCAAAAATTTTCAACCATGGTGTTGTGACTGAAAAATATTATAATTTTAATATTTTTCAACCGTGACATTAAAGATAAAATATCACGACTCCAGAAAACTTTAAAATTTCAATAATTTTCAGCCATGGAATTAAAAAAAATATCATGACTATAACAAACCTTAGATTTTTAACATATTTCGAGATCAAATATCATGACTAAATTAAACCTTGAAAATAAATAGCTAAATCAAAAAGTCATTATACCAAATGCTAAAAATAAAATTTCAATTTTTCAGCCATGGAATTAAAAAAAATATCATGACTATAACAAACCTTAGATTTAACATATCGAGATCAAATATCATGACTAAATTAAACCTTGATAAATAGCTAAATCAAACATTATAAAATGCTAAAAATATAGTTCTTTTAAAATCTTAGCATGAGACAACTTGGCACATTGCAACATAAACTTAAAATCAACCATCAAATTGACACATAGTGGAGGCATTCTTGATCCATTGCAATTGAAACTTAAAAATCAACCATCAAATTAATATATAGTGGAGATAGACTTGATTCATTGTAACGAAAGTTGAAAAATCAATTACCAAATTGACACATATTGAGGTTGGGTTGCTAGTCCAGCATGACATAATCATTACAAAAATAAATAAATAAATAAATCAATAAAATTAAGAAAAGAAAAGAAAACTTTTTTTTTAATTAAATCATAACCCAAAAAAATAATAATAAGTAAAAAATAAAATAAAATAAAATTAAACATTGAAAAAAGAAAAATTAAAAATTAAAAATGACAAAAAAAATCAAATATAAAAAGAAAGAATTTAAAAAATAAACATAAAATTTCGAAAAAACAACGAAAATAACCCATAAAGTGATGAAAATTCAAACATAAAAATAATAAAACAAAAAAATATTAAAAAGACAGAAAAAAAGGTAAACAACACACACACACACATAACAATATATATATATATATATATATATCAAAGTGCAACTATCGAACTACCACCCCTGCCCAACTGCAAGGGGTATAAAATCAACTTGCCATTATCAACCCACCCCCACTTAGGTTGCCAAGGCGGCAGGGTGGCAGGACACTTTATTATTATTTTTTCAATGTGTTATATATATAATATTTTTTCTTATATTTTATTTTTAATTATATTTTTTTTAATATTTTTCTTTTTCTTTTTTGTTACACTGCCCTAGACATGGTATTACACATTCAATTTTGCTTTGACTCTGTATTAGTTTGTCTTTAACCAAAAATTTCTACCACTTATCCATATGTTAACATTGAAAATTCAATTTTTGCTATTTTATTATTATTTAAATTTATTTATTCGTAAGGTGATTGGTCAAGGTCTTATTATGCGCTGTTTATTAACTTCCATTTCTAATAGTTACTAATTTTTTGTATTTAGTTTTATTTCCTTTCTATTTAACTTTTTGATTTTTTCCTTCCATTTTTCTATTATTTCCATTTTCATGAATTATAGTTTTTTGTCCATAGTTTCAATTTAAGTTGACTTATTATTATATAAAAATAGATTTTATTAAATTTAATTTATAAAATTTGTATATATTAATAAATATATAAATACACACACCACACAAACATATATGTCAAAGTGTACATATATTAATACAAAGAATATTAGTTAATCACATTCTTAATTTTTTTGGTGATGACATTCAACAATATAATGTTTTATTAGTTGTTTTATTTTTGTGAGGAAATTTATGTCTTTATTATTTTCCAGTTTAATTAAGCTATATTTAAGCTAAACCACAAGTACTAGCTTCTATGTAGGCCTTGTTATGTTTATGTTTGAATTTTATTTTATGGGTTGTTTTTGGTATTTTATTATTATTTATTTTTAAAATTTTATGCTTTTTTATATAATTTTTTTTTTTTTTTTTTTTTTTTTTTTTTTTTTTTTTTTTTTTATATATTTGATTTTTTTTTCAAATTTAAATGGTTAAGTAAGAAATATTTAAAAAAAGTGCATACTTAAGACATAAAAAATTGAAATGTCAAACATATACCTTGAAAAAAACGTTGATGCTTTTCAAAACCCGCATGAAAATCAACAACATTTAAAAAAAAATTCCTTCTTAATATATTAGAAAATTTAAAGTGTCAAAAATAAGCCAAAATAAAGGGGTTGATGCTGCATCAACACTTTTCAAATTTGGACTGAAAGTCACTAACATTTAAAAAATATGCGCAAGGAAAATTTAAAATGTAAAAAATATGCTGCAAAAAAGGTGTATTTTGAATCAACAATCAACGTTTTTCAAAATCAGATGATATTTTGCCATCTCTTAAAAAGTGAGAACTCATTTCAGTTCCTATTTTGATTGGTTACTGTGTTGAAGACACTTGTGGAGTTGAGAATCAAATAGACCATCAAACAAGAAAGGAAAGCAATATTGAACTACGACAGATGGATGAAGAACAAGATGACATGGAAAACTCTAATACTAAAACCAACCCTTTTGGAGGATGAAGATGAAGTACAAGCAAGATCTGTCATGAAGAGTTGAAGTCATAGTAGCAAAAATAAGAACTTGGCATTGATACACTACAATGAAGTGTTATGTCACCATCACCAAGCCATGGCTTTTTAAAGTGTCACCGCATAAGTCTTATGCTGTCAGCGTATTTTGCCAGAATTTGTGGAATGTAATTTTGTATTTTGAAAAAAATAAAATATGTAAAATGTGTGGAAGCCCAAGGGTCACACATGGAATGTGAAAAGTCACTAGAAAGTCCTACAATCATGTAGAATCTCAAAGGTCACATAGAAGTTCGAAAGTCACATGGGAGCTCAAGATTCATGAGGGAAGTCAAGAGTCACAAGGGAGGTGGAGGGTCACCTCATTTGTTATAAATACACCCTTATAGCTCAAGCAAAGGAATTTTCACCTTGGCTTCTCAAGCTAGGCATAGAGAGAAGATCATCCTTTCGAGGAGCAAGTGGTGGCTTAACATTCCACTATTGGAGCTAGTAATTGTAATGGTGTATCATAGAACTTTCACTTAATGTTTTGAAGCTCTTAGAGCTGACACACTTTCATGCATATATCATGGATGTTGTAAGACTATTATTTCATTGTTTGCAATGTATGTTTATGTTTATACATACTACTAAAAATGAACTATTTCATTGACCTTGATATGCATCTTTGATTTGTGCGTCTCTTGCTTTCATGATCATTGTTTCTTTGTGAACTATTTCTCAAGACAATTAATGATTCTTTCAGGTATATGTGTGTGTCTTTATTAAGATAATACTATTATTTTTCTTCTACATACTCACTTTCTCTTTCCCTTCGGTGAAAGGACCTTTATACACTTTGCAATTGAATACTTCATAAGGCTAACCTTCTCATCTTGAAAGTTTATGCATACTCTCTTATGTTATTTATTGTAGCCAAGACAAATTGTTAAGAATATGGCAGTTGGGCCTATGTCCTGGATACGACTCCTACTCCAAACAATGTGAGGTCTAGTTGGGACTTCTTATCAGGGAGACACCTTGTATGTTGGAAGTTTCCAACACCATCAACATTCTTCTCAAAAGGTCCTTTGCAACTTCATATTTTCTTACACGATAAACTTCTCAAATTGACTTCCATCAATGGGACTGCTTCTCCAATGTCACTGAACCTAGGAATTTTTGAAACTACCTTCTAACAATGATTGAATACTTCAATTATCACTGTACCTAGGCTTCAATATGTTGCCATCTTAGAAACCTCTTGCTGCTCCAAAATTTCTAATCATAGGCCTATACAAAAAACCCTCTCATTCTGTTCTTATTGCTACAAGATGACTGTATTTAGGGCACACTTGGACAACCCACACAAGAGTGTTTTGTCCCATCAAATCATAGTAATTAGGGAAAACAAAGTAGGTCGAAAACACTCAATGAATTCTCCCTTTAATTAAATAATCAACACAACCCTAATTTTTTTTTTCCTTTCATAGATTCAAGGACAAATCCACACACCACCTTCAACACTTCTTCTCCAATGAATCAATTGATTTCACACTGTCACAAGGACAACTCCTCTATCCTTCTTCTTTGCAGCTCCTGTTCACAACCAAAGATGAGTTTCAGCCTCCCTAAGGACTACCCACATCAAAAAACCACCAGGGCAACACTGCTGAGGCTCAATGACCTTAAAATAGAGATTTGTAAGCTCCTCTTAAGGGTCTCATCCCTCCTCTTTCTATGCAGAGCCTGAGCATATATTCCATAACCTAATAACATAAATTTAAGTGGAATGTGGGTTAGGGAAAATCCCTAACTAGGGCATGAAATTCCTCCCATAGAAAACACACTTCTCTACCACAAACTCAACCCTTCTTTCTTCACAAAAGACCATGAAACATGCTCCCATGACTCCCGGAGGTAGTTTGATCTCTTGGGAAGATATCACATAAAAATAGATGCTTTCTTGGATGGTTGAATGAGATCAATCTTATCTCCTTTTTATAATGTTCTTGGTGGAGTCCATTAGCCATCAAGTGTCACCACTTATGCTTAAGCCAAACTAAGAAAATCATGCTTAAACACCAATAAGTCATGACATACAATTTCTTTTATTCAGTTTATCCCTCTCCATTATAGCCTTAGGTGCGCCTTATCCCTTCAAGGTTTCCCTCTTTCAAATAATGAATACACAATTAATTTTTCCTTGGGTCTTTCTCCCATGAATTTGGTTACAAAGGCCACTACTTGGGTACACATCCCACAAACTACATTTGGTGGGTCAACTCCCCACAAACCTAGTACCCCAGGGGTTTTGGGAGTACCTCCCAAGATACACATTTCAACGCAAAATACGTTGGATATGAAAAAAAGTACATAATATCTTGAAGCATGGAGGAATGACATATATACATGTCCTTGTGGATCTTAGGATGTTAACTTTGGATGTAGCACTGAAACAACTCTGGCACAATGTTCGACCATGCATAGAGATATGATCAAGGAATGGAAGGAATCTAGGCATTTGTTGCAAATAACACATAACACACACGATGAAAAATGAAACAGTACTATGCATGTATATGGAAGTGGGAACCATTTGTTAGGCACTGATTAGGAGAAAAAACCTGTGAGTAGAAAAAAGCAAGGACCGCTAGAATGCATCAATGTCTAGGAAAATCCAAAAGCCAATTCATTAATATTTGATCAAAAGGACTACTAGAATCCTTGTAGATTGGAAAATCTAGTTGGAATGATCATGGAAAGGACCACTTACTGACTTAGTCCAGACATCAAGGTATAAATCACCTAAAGCAATAAATATGAAGGGATATCAAATCATGGCTAAAATATTGGGAGTTATTGTAGCTAGAAAGGTGTTAATGAAACTAGCTCAAGAAAAGATAGAAAAGATAGATCAACGCCTTAGAATTCAGCCTCTTCGAGGTGGCAACCTCCTTTACATTACATAAATGAACAATTCTTCGATGATACAAATGAAAAGACCTCCTTTCTATATATAGGAGTCTAAGGGGTCATAACATAACCAGAGCCGACATAACAATAATAATGTAAGGGCCAATAATAATAATAGTGGGCTTCTATGGGGCACAATAGTAACAATATGGGCACTACATGGGTACATCAATATAATAAGTGGTTTGTACTAATAACAATAAGGGGTGACACTAGTAGTATAGGGGCCTAACATGCCCCTCTCCTTCCAAAAGTGTTGTCCTCAACGCTTGAGTAGTTCTTGATGCTTCCATGTAAAATTCTTGTCCTCCCATGTGGAAACTTCAGCTGGTAAGTTCTTCCACTTGATGAGATACTCTGAAATTGATCGATTTCGTAGCTTTTGGGTTCTTGTTTCTATGACTGC
>APFE030420978.1:188966-200586 GCA_000404065.3 Pinus taeda
TTCATTTCTTCTTTCTCTGGGGTGGTGTCCTAGCGTATATCCTCTTCTTTTGATGTTTCTTGATCCTTTTCTTCCTCCTCTTCATATTCTATGTAAAATAATTTCTTCTCAGCACACTTATGACCTTTAGTGCAATTGCTATCACAATTGTAACAAAGCCCTTTTTCTCTTTTTTCTTCCAATTGTTGTGGTGTAACCCTTGTAGGTTGTGGAAGGCTAGGAGAAACAACACTTCCATCTTTATAGTTGTGAGGGGTATGCTTCTTGGTTTCCATAATTTTTCTCTCCACTATGTCACAAAGCCCTTTTTCTCTTTCCAATTGTTGTGGTGTTGCTCTAAAGAAGGTGTTGCTCTTTGTATCCTCATAATGTGCTATCATTTCCTCCGTGAAAATTGACCACGTAACAAGTCTTTTACGTGAACAAAGCCCTTTATACCATAAAAATTGATCCAGTTCTAAATATGAAGGTGCAATACATACCTTTTGTAATAGTTGTACACCATGTAGATCAAAATATTGCTCCATCTGACGTATCCAATTTACCGGATTCTTGCCATCAAACTTCCTCATCTTGCTTTTTCTTGATTTTAGGAGCACGATATTGAAATGACTGTAACTCTGTACTTTCAGATCTTTAAGTTCTGAAATTGCAACCTGTAGTAGCCCTCTGCGTCCTCTTTCCAATGGCACAAGTCTGAACCAAATTGGATTTTCCAAGGAAGAGTTATGCCAAATCTCCCACAGTGACCTGATTATAGACTAATTTAGTGGAGCGAACTTGTATGACGTGCCACGTGTCACTGTTTCAACCTTTGACTTTGAAAAATATATAAATGAAAACTACCATCCGTCCTCTTTCTGTACCTTCTTACTACATTTCAATCCGATGCTCAGAAAGAAAGTTATGACGATTTTCCCCAGGTCACCTGTTTTGAGTGTAATTCAGGAGTCTGCAAAAAGGCCAACTTCCTCAGATCATATCTCCAAAACTATCCTGCGAAACACTATGAAATTCGGACCCAAAGTTCAGCGACAAGTCTTCGCAAATGGGTTTTTTTTTTGCAACTTCTGAAACGTCACCGAAAAAAAGTTATAGCGAAAACGCCACGATGACTTGTTTGGAGCAGCGAAACCCTAGAATCCAAAGCTCTGATACCAAATGTTATGAAACCAGCTCAAGAAAAGATAGAAAATATAGATCAACACCTTAGAATTCAGCCTCTTCGAGGGGGAAACCTTCCTTTACATTACATAAATGAACAAATTCTTCGATGATTACAAATGAAAGACCTCATTCTCTATATATAGGAGTCTAAGGGTCATAAACATAAATCAGAGCTGACATAACAATAATAATGTAAGGGCACAATAATAACAATAGTGGGCTTCTATGGGGCACAATAGTAACAATATGGGCACTACATGGGTACATCAATATAATAAGTGGGTTGTACTAGTAACAATAAGGGGTTACACTAGTAGTATAGGGGTCTAACAAAAGGCGTGCAATAAGGTAGGTAAGTATAAAGAGGGAAGACACGATGAATGAATCTCATTCTACTTGCGAAATTTGAAGCACATAATGAATGTCAAATCTGTGAGATACACACCAGTTATAGAACCAAGAATCATGACATATGTTAGAGGAGGAACTTCTGCCCCAAGATGTAAAGTGATGACTAAAACACTAACAGTTCCATTAGGGGGAGATAAAAAATGAGCCTCAAAACAAAAAATGTACTAACAAAGTTAACTTTAAAAGAACCAATAGGATTCAAGTTGATGATGTCATCCCCCAGGGAAAATATTTTGGAGGGAAAAGAAGAAAACTACCTTTTTGATTGTATTTTCGGCCCATATCCTTATAAGTTTACTTAAATTTCAAGTGTTGACACTCATGGGATGCATAATTAAATTCCACATCGAACAGGTATCCACTTTACATACTTCCGACTAGACCCACATCGAAAAACATTGAAAAAACATAAAAAAATGTGTTCAACACACATTTTTTTATGTATTTCATTTTTTTCAATGTGGATCTACTCATAAGTATGCATAATGGGTACTAATTAGATGTGGAATTTAATTTCACATCAAACAGGTAGGCATCTACACTTGAGATTTCAGTAAACCTATAACAAGATAAGCCAAAAATACAATTAAAAAAACAATTTCCTCACCTTTTCTTTTAAAATTCGTAATTCTTATTTTATTATTTTCCTTATGAGGCCCATTTTAGACCTCAAAATTTCCCTAATGCTTCGACTCTTGTGTAGCCAACAAAATTAGTAGAAGTAGATGAGCTAGTGATAGGGTAGTTTGAGAGAGAATATATACTGCCAAGAAAAGACACTACAAAGCCAATACATTTCAAAAAAGGATTTGAAGTACCCACTGGTGGGCAGTGCTCCAAATCCCATATGTAGTGATCGTTGAGGAGGATGTGATTTGCATAATTGAGCACGAAAAATTTCAAATCATGACATCATGGATACAAATAAATTCCTAGAGCTCTCACGAGAAAAATATGTTTGGACCGATAGAGGCCAGATTACTTGGTTATCATAGTGGAACCACAAGATTGGGCACAAACAAGAAATTAATGCCAATGTTAAACACCTATTGAGCCACGTTCATGGAGGATTTCTATCACTGGACTGACCAATATCCATTGACCTAGAAGTGAATAGTAAAATTATAGGGATTCCTAAAGTAGGCGAAGATCCAAAACCATACTTCACATATAAAAGCAAAGAAAAGCACATATCGAGGAAGTCAAGAAGAAGTATGGCACCAACAGGGTAAAGCGAGGATTTAACATCCCCAATATAAATAATCATGCCATCATATTTTACACACAAGAAATGGAATACAAGTTACTGTGTAAATGTTGGAAGCACGAAGTCTGAGTTGGAGTAATCATAATAGAAATCAAGTGCGCGAAAGGAGCCCAGATGAACTATGCCACATTTCCACTCAACCAACTCTTGACTGACTATTGGGAGGCATAGTAAAATAATTTAGAGTTCTAATACACATGGTTATTGACATTGATTTCACTTGTTGCATGGAGGGAACCGAAGGAAATACAGTTCCCTACTTAAGATAAGCAATTGATCATGACAACTCGATACACCTCTTTGTGGAATAGCACACATAATAAATGGTAGATAGATAATAATATCACCTTTTATCTGTAGAAATTTTGAATAATAAACACATATTCAATGGAGATGATCCTGATCATGTACTATTGCGGAGTACATACATAATACATAAGCTCCTCTATGTTGATCATCAATATAGCAGCATCAATAATAATAAAACATCAAGAGCATGCACACATTAACACAGTATGTAACCCGGGGAAAACTTATACCTGAAAACCCCACACTATCTGTATATTAATGATTGAGAACATGTAACATTACAATAGTCAATACTTCTCACAAGTATCCAACGCTATCTCCACCTATTACACACAATACAGCTCAGATCTGATCTCCAAATATATTCCACTGCTTGCCTGCCTCCACTTCTCAATACCTGCTCAAGAATGGATGAGAATGGTTGAACCAAACTCGTATTTACCTCAAAAGAATCACTCACACTGGGAATCACGTGAGCAGAGGCTATATCACTTGGTATTGGCCAATTCTCATTGGCATAACTCAATCCCATTGATTGTGCAAATCCTCATGCACAACTATAGTCACAACTGATAGCAATCTGATCCTCTAACACTTGTCCCTGCTGAACTGAACATGCACTGACATGTAACTGAGTTAACTGATGTATTCTTTAGTTGCATTATGAGTTAATAATTAGTTTAACAACTCATCATTAGTCTATTTGCAGTTAGACTAATTACAACTAGTTTAACCAAGTCAAACTGAACACAACTCCATCAACTCCATAATCAACTCCACCAAACTCAATTGATTGAGTTCTAACTGAAGCCATGCATGCAACAACTCAAATGACCCACAAATAAAAATGTATTTCCTTTTGACAACTGTATGTGCCACATCTGTAGCTCAAACTGAAGTGCTCCAAGAGAATAAGATAAATTTTATAGTCTAAATATTATTATAAGCTAATAATATTTGACTCCTCTATAATTAGACTTGACAGTGTCACCGTTGTTGTCTAAAAATAGAAGTCCATCTATATTTTCCAACTTGACCAATCATCCATAAACAACATCCTGCAACTCATAGACATGATCCATATGTCTAAAAATAGACATAGTCTAAGAATAGACTTTGCGCCATAATTTTCCTGTGGGCCCACTTAGTGAAGGAGACTCTTTTCACTAAGCTCCATCATCTTGTTGCAATCTCAACACTCCCTCTCGATAAGATATGGATTATCAGCAACCCCTATCCTGCCTCGGTGGTATTCGAATTTGCTCCTGGTGAGAGCCTTCGTCAGAATATCAACATCCCGATCCTCCGTTGGAATGTATGAAAATAACGTGATCCTCTGCTACACACAATCTCTGATATGATGGTACCTAATGTCCTTGCTACCATATACTCGGCCTCTTGAGCTCCCCGCCCAATCTACATCCATGAAGCCACATAGCTTCACCTCATCCAATCCATATCCCGATGTGCCTCTCTTGAGCCTGCACACATGCGACTCCACCAACTGTTGGTAACCAGTGGCATCCACTACCTCCGCTGAAGTAGCATCCTACTTCCTCCAACCTCTAGGAAGGAACACAGTCTTTAGATCCAACTGATGAATGTGCCATCCATCTATGCTGAGAGAGAAAGAATCGTCCGTATGGAAGAATACCTTGCAACAGGTGCAAAGATCTCCTCATAATCGATCCCCTCTATCTGTGAAAAGCCTTGGGAAACAAATCTTGCCTTGTACTTCTCCACACTCCCATCAGCTTCCTGCTTAACTTTGTAGATCCATCTCGAACCCACCACTGATTTCCCTCCCAGTCTAGGAACAATCTCCCATGCACTATTTTTGACAATAGAATCATACTCTTCCACCATGGCGTCTACCCATGCGGGATCCTCCACAACTTCCTCGAAAGAGGATGGCCCAGTCACAACAAACTTACTCATAAGAGCCATGTATCCAGTGTATCGATCAGGTGACTGTCTCTATCTACGTTGGGTTGTAGGTGGTCCTACAACTTTCTCTGCATCTTGAGCCAGTCGCTCGGCTTCTGTCAAGCGCTTTCGCCCTCTGATGGTTGGCACTGCTTGAGTGGTCTCTTCCACTCCATGAACCTCGTCCTATGGATGATCCACGTCCTGAAGCTCATCCTTAGGAACTAATATCTCCTCATCTACATGTAAGTGTAGCTCCCTCTCAAGCGAACACTTCATGGCTTTCTCCTCCTAAAATTTTATATCCCATCGCACAACAGTTTTACCAATGTCTGGCGTATCAGTGTACCCCACAAATAGTTGTGGGGCGTATCAATGTAGCCCACAAATATCCCAACCTCTGCGGTCATCTCCAACTTCTTCCTGGCATCCTTCGTCACATGCATGTAAACATTAGCACCAAAAATACTCAAATGAGAAAGATCAGGCTTCTTACCAGAATAAGCCTCCTTGGGTGTACTCATGCCAAGTATCTTATGAGGACAACGGTTCTGCACATAAAATGCTATCTTGCATGCTTCCACCCACAAGTGAAAATTTAGGCCCTGATCATGCAACATTGCCCGTGCAGCACCCACAATCATTCTGTTCTTTCGCTCAGCTACCCCGTTCTGCTGTGGGTTATGGGAGCTATGAGCTCTCTACGAATCCCTTCTGCCTTGCAGAAATCCTTGAACTCGTCCGAGATGTATTCACCACCATTATCGCTCCTAAGAGCCTTCACATTCTTCCCCGACTCCTTCTCGACCAGTGCTTTGAATTCACAGAACTTTGAATATGTCTCGCTCTTCTTCTGCATGAAGAAGATCCAGCACTTACGAGAGAATCATCAACAAAAATCACATAATACCTGTGTTTTGTTGTCGAAGCAACTGAGAAAGGTCCACACACGTCTGTGTGAATTCTCACTAGGACTCGTCGTGGTCGGACTTCTTTTGTAGAAAGTGCGCTTCTCACAACCTTCCAAATACACCCCTTGCATGATCTGACTGCGCAAGTGTGCCTTTAGGGAGCCCTGTAGTGATCTGCTGCAGTATCTTCAAGGCTCCATGGTGAAGGTGACCCAATCTCCTGTGCCACAACTCGCCATCATCCCGGCTCACCAATCCTTCTGCCTTGCCTGTCATTGCTGCGCATCCATCTACATGCAACTGATAAAGGTTCCTCACTCGAACCCCTATCTTCCGGGTCTCACCAGTTGTCTTGCTGCGCAGGAAGGCCTTTCCCTCGCTGAAAACAACATCATACCCCTTGTCTTCTAACATCGCCACTGAGATGAGATTCTTCTTCATTCCTGGAACATGCATGACTTCCTTCAATACAAAGGGTTTACCATACTCCCTCTCAAAGGAAATGGTACCGATACCGATCGCACTGTATCTACCATCATCGCCCATCTCGATGTGCACTCCCAGATCTTTGTCCTCCAGATCAGAGAACAAATCTCTATCTCCCGTCATGTGAAAAGAAGCACCACTGTCCAAGAACCACACTGATCCCATCACACTTGAAACCAAGCATGCAATCAATGAAAAATCAAGCTCAAACTGAGAAGCTAAGGCCTCTCCCCCTGTAGATCCAGCAGCTTGCTTGTTCTTCTTCTTCTGCGGACAATTAGTGGCATAGTGTCTGTGCTGGTGACAGTGAAAACACTTCACCTTGGACATGTCCTACTTCTTGCCTTTTGCACCAGACCGAGAAGCTTTCTTTCTCTTCCCTTTCTTTGCTTTAGTAGCCAAAGCACAATTTTCTTCATCAGCTCCCTTTGATGAAGATCCATCCCTGGTACTCCGCCTGATCTCCTCCTGCACAAGATCTGACCACAGTGTTTCCCATCCTGGAAATTTCTCCCGACCATTGATAGAGTCCAGATAGGAATGCCAACTCTTTGGAAGACCAAGGAGAGCCAAGCTCACCAAGTCCTCATCATCGACAGTAACCCCCACACTTCCCAACTCATCTCGACACTGAGTGAACTTCGTGAGATACTTGGCCATACTATCACCCTTCTCGCATTTGATGTTTCTAAGTTTATCTTTGAGCGCCAGCTTCCTATGATCACTCTTGCTTTGGAATAATTCTGTTAACTATTTCCACATCAAATATGGAGTAGCCTTTCCATGGAGGCTGGACACAATGTGATCCTTCACGCCCTCCAACAGAATCCTTCGACATTTTGCGGTCTTCTTTTGCCAAGCATCAGCTTGAGTAGCATCAGTAGGCTTTGGGACATCCGTCTCTATGAACTACTTCAGCCCATTATCATCCAATACTACCTCCATCCTTTCCTTCCATGCAATATAGTTCGTACTGCCCTCAAGGGCATACTCCAATCGCAATCCTGTGAAAGACATCTTAGTTTTGACACCAAGAAAACACTGCTGCAAATTCGAATTCCACTAGCTCCAACTCAACCGCTTACGATCTAGAATTCATGAGAACAAGGTATTTCTTGTACATAGATCGACTGTATGGGCATTCACCAGATATCTCACCTTCTAAAGGAAGGATGAATCCAGAGGCTACCTGGCCCGATTACAGACTTTGCCTGAAGAAATGGAATGCAAACACTTCCTGAATAGTAGATCTGATGATCAACAACCCTGATACCATGTAGAAATTTTGAATAATAAACACATATTCAATGGAGATTATCCTGATCATGTACTATTGCAGAATACATACACAATACAAAAGCTCCTCTACGTTGATCATCAATATAGCAACATTAATAAGAATAAAACATCAAGAGCATGCTCACATTAACACAGTATGTAACCCAGGGAAAGCTTACAGCTGAAAACCCAACACTATCTGTATATTAATGATTGAGAACATGTAACATTACAATAGTCAATACTTCTCACAAGTATCCAACACTATCTCCACCTGTTACACACATTACAACTCAAATCTGATCTCCAAATCTATTCCACTGCTTGCCTGCCTCCACTGCTCAATACCTGCTCAAGAATGGATGAGAATGGTTGAACCAAACTCGTATTTACCTCAAAAAAATCACTCACACTGGGAATCACATGAGCAGAGGCTATAATCACTTGGTATTGGCCAATTCTCATTGGCATAACTCAATCCCATTGATTGTGCAAATCCTCATGCACAACTATAGTCACAACTGATAGCAATCTGATCCTCTAACACTTGTCCCTGCTGAACTGAACATGAAATGACATGCAACTGAGTTAATTGATGTATTCTTTAGTTGCATTATGAGTTAATAATTAGTTTAACAACTCATCATTTGTCTATTTGCAGTTAGACTAATTACAACTAGTTTAACCAAGTCAAACTGAACACAACTCCATCAACTCCACAATCAACTCCACCAAACTCAACTGACTGAGTTCTAATTGAAGTCATGCATGCAAAAACTCAACTGAACCACAAAGAAAGCGTATTTCCTTCTGACAGCTGCATGTGCCACATCTGTAGCTCAAACTGAAGTGCTCCAAGAGAATAAGATAAAGTTTATAGTCTAAATATTATTATAAGCTAATAATATTTGATTGCTCTATAATTATACTTGACAGTGTCACCGTTGTTGTATAAAAATAGAAGTCCATATATTTTTGCCAACTTGACCAATCATCCTTAAACAACATCCTGCAACTCATAGACATGATCAATATGTCTAAAAATAGACTTTGCGCCATAATTTGCCTGCGGGCTCACTTAGTGAAGGCGACTCTTTTCACTAAGCTCCATCATCTTGTTGCAATATCAACACTCCCTCTCGACAAGATATGGATTATCAGCAACCCCTATCCTGCCTCGGTGGTATTCGAATTTTCTCCTGGTGAGAGCCTTCGTCAGAATATCAGCATCCTAATCCCCCGTTGGAATGTATGAAAGTAACATGATTCTCCGCTGCACACAATCTCTGATATGATAGTACCTGATGCCGTCCATTGAGCCTCCTGCCCACTCTGCATCCTCCTGTCTGTACCAAGATCCATATCCCGATGTGCCTCTCAAATAACGCAATACATGCTTGCCTGCCTTCTAGAAGAGCTTGGTAGGCTTAACCATAGCTTGTGAAAGCTGGTTAACTGCATAGCATATATCGGGTCGTGTATTGACCAAATACATCAACGACCCCACAAACTGTTGATAAATAGTGGCATCCACTTCTTCTTTCGAAGTGGCATCCTCCTTCCTCCAACCTTCAGGAAGAGGAGTATCAACAGGCTTGCAACCATGCATGTTGAAATTCTCCAGTATCTCCCGAGCATACTTAACTTGAGAAACAAACAGTCCACCATTGCGCTACCATATTTCCAATCCTAGGAAATAGTGAAGGAGGCCCAAGTCCTTCATCTCAAACTCCTTAGCAAAATCATCCTTGCATGAAAGTATCAACAACTCATCACCCGTTAGAATCAAATCATCTACATACAGTACAATGATAAGTAACTAACCCTCCACCACAATCTGGTATAGGTTAGGATCTGCCTCGCTCTTGGAGAATCCAAGTCCGGTGAAATAGTTGTCTATCCGTGTGTACCAAGCACATGGTGCTTGCTTCAACCCATACAGTGCTCTCTTGATCCTACACACATGTGACTTGCTGCTGAAGACCTCAAAGCCTTCGGGCTGCTCAATGTACACCTCCTCCTCAATGACTCTGTTGAGGAACATAGTCTTCACATCCATTTGATGAATGTGCCATCCCATCTGCGCTGAGAGAGCAAGAATCGTCCGTATGGAAGAATACCTTGCGACAGGTGCAAAGGTATCCTCATAATCGATCCCCTCAATCTGTGAAAAGCCTCGGGCAACAAATCTTGCCTTGTATTTCTCCACACTCCCGTCAGCTGCCTGCTTAACTTTGTAGATCCATCTCGAACCCACCACTGATTTCCCTTCCGGTCTAGGAACAATCTCCCATGCATTGTTTCTGACAATAGACCTCATACTCTTCCACCATGGCGTCTACCCATGCGGGATCCTCCACAGCTTCCTCGAAAGAGGATGGCTCAGTCACAACACACTTACTCATAAGAGCCATGTATCCAGTGTACCGATCATGTGACTGTCTCTGTCTACGTTGGGCTGTAGGTGGTCCTACAACTTTCTCTGCATCTTGAGCCAGTGTCTCAGCTTCTGTCAAGCACTTTCGCCCTCTGATGGTTGGCGTTGCTTGAGTGGTCTCTTCCACTCCATGAACCTCATCCTGTGGCTTATCCACGTCCTGAAGCTCATCCTTAGGAACTAATAGCTTCTCATCTGCATGCAAGTGTAGTTCCCTCTCAAGCGAACGCTTCATGGCTTTCTCCTCTTGAAATTTTAGATCCCGTCGCACAACAATTTTACCACTGTCTGGCAAATACACACGATAGTTGTGGGGCGTATCAGTGTACCCCATAGATATCCCAACCTCAGCGATCGGTTCCAACTTCTACCTGGCATCCTTCGTCACATGCATGTAAACATTAGCACCAAAAATCCTCAAATGAGAAAGATCAGGCTTCTTACCAGAATAAGCTTCTTCGGGTGTACTCATGCCAAGTATCTTATGAGGACAACAGTTCTGCACATAAACTGTTGTATTGCATGCTTCCGCCCACAAGTGAAGGGGTAGGCCCTGATCATGCAACATCGCTCGTGCAACACCCACGATCGTTCTGTTCTTCCGCTCAGCTACCCCATTCTGTTGTGGGTTATGGGGAGCTATGAGCTCTCTTCGAATCCCTCCTGCCTTACAGAAATCCTTGAACTCGTCCGAGATGTATTCACCACCATTATCGCTCCTAGGAGCCTTGACCTTCTGCCCCGAATCCTTCTCGACTAGTGCTTTGAATTCACAGAACTTTGAATATGTCTCGCTCTTCTTCTGCATGAAGAAGATCCAACACTTACGAGAGAAATCATCAACAAAAATCACATAATACCTGTGTTTTGCTGCCGAAGCAACTGAGAAAGGTCCACACACGTCTGTGTGAATTCTTTCAAGGATTGTCGTGGCGCGACTATCCTTCTCGTGAAAGGTGGCTTTCACAAAATTCCCCAAAGTACACCCCTTGCACTGATCTGACTGCGCAAGTGTGCTTTTAGGAAGCCCTGTAGTGATCTGCTGCAGTATCTTCAAGGCTCCATGGTGAAGGTGACCCAATCTCCTGTGCCACAACTCGCCATCATCCCGGCTCACCAATCCTTCTGCCTTGCCTGCCATAACTGCGCATCCATCTACATGCAACTGATAAAGTTTCTTGACTCGAACCCCTATCTTCCGGGTTTCTCCAGTTGTCTTATTGCGCAGGAAAGCCTTTCCCTCGCTGAAAACAACATCATATCCCTTGTCTTCTAACATCGCCACAGAGATAAGATTCTTCTTCAATCCTGGAACATGCATCACTTCCTTCAATACGAAGGTTTTACCAGACTCCCTCTCAAAGGAAATGGTACCGATATCGGTCGCACTGTATCTACCATCATTGCCCATCTCGATGTGCACTCCAA
>APFE030420978.1:201454-233460 GCA_000404065.3 Pinus taeda
CCACGTCTTTCCTTGGCTAAATCACGTGAGAAAAAGCTACAATGTGGGCAAACTCATTGGCATACTCAATCCCCTGATTTGTGCAAGATCTGGTGCACAACTATATTCACAACTGATAGCAATCTGATTCTCTAACACCTGTCCCTGCTGAACTGAACATGCACTGACATGCAACTGAGTTAACTGATGTATTCATTAGTTGTATTATGAGGTAATAACTTGTGAATTAATTAATAACTAATTCACCCAACTCATCTCTAGTCTATTCGCCAGTTAGACTAAATACAACCAGTTTAACAAAGCTAAACTGAACACAACTCCATCAACTGCACCTCCAGTCCATTAAACTCAACTCACTTGAGTTCTAACTGAAGTCCTGCATGCAAATATTAGTCATCCCATAGGTAACCACGTATTTCCTTCTGGGATCTGCATGTACCACATCCGTAGCTCATCCTGAAGTGCTCCAAGAGAATAAGACAAAATTTATAGTCTAAATATTATTATGAGCTAATAATATTTGACTGTTCTATATTTAGACTGAGCAGTCACTCCGCTGTGGTCTAAAAATAGAAGTCCATCTATTTTTTCCAACTTGATCAATCATCCATAATAGCAACCTGCAATCCATAGACATGATCCATATGTCTAAAAATAGACATAGTCTAAAAATAGACTTTGCGCCATAATTTTCCTGCGGGCCCACTTAGTGAAGGCGACTCTTTTCACTAAGCTCCATCATCTTGTTGCAATCTCAACATTATCTGTATATAGAAGTGATCTACCAAATAATAGAGCACATCCCATGCATACCATCCCATATTGTTGAAGTACATGGCTTGATAACAAGTTTCAAAGCAACTCCACACTACATGTGGATACAACCAAAGAGGGATCAAGCGCAACAATGGTTGGAAAATCATTATAGGATGATAGAGGAAGACGTCAACAACATTATTAATAATCGAGACGAGGAATGGAAGGGCCCTTGAAAGAGAGGAACCCCAAAATGTCATGCCGCATATTGAACAAGAGAATGGTGCGATGGGCGCACAAGAGAAAGATACCGCATAGGGTAGAGAGAAGCATAAACAAATAAAGGAAAAGGGTACCTCTCGTGCATGGCCAATGTGGAAAGCCGCTAAACTGGAAGATACATAGGATCTGTCATTGATAGATGGAGAAATAATTGTGGCATAGATAAAGGACAACATTAAAGGAGAGTTCACACAATGACAACTGGAGGAATTACAACAACTACTGAAGACTAAAAAATTAAACTTAGTGCAGTCAAGGGAAATGGAATAGGAAGCAACAAGGAGCGTCCCTAGAATAATTGAACCATAGGCAGCACCATCAATAACATTTTAGCAACATCACATCCTTTAGATATCCCTAAGGGCAATGAGATTTCCAACAAAAGCGATGTAAAATAAAGTCGAGGAGCTCAACCATATAAAATTGATTCTATCACAGTTGACGCAAGACAACCTATACCATATACAATCTAGTATTTTCCAAGACATATAGTTTCATGTTGTTACAACAAAAATGGAATTAACACAAATGACCATCACGCATAATGTAATAATAATAAAATATTGTAGCTAATGACCAAGAGGGAGCAAGTGCAACACAAAAAAAAAAACACTCAGAAGAGTAGTCAAGGAGCTCTATAGTAATCTCCTACAGACACCCATGGAAGTGGACACACCGATAGAAGAGAAATTAACAAATATTGGAGAGGCTATACAAGAACAAAAGGAAAATGATCATTGTAATGGAGTCACAGGTGCCTGTTGCCAACATAACAAAATATTAGGTGCATTGCACCAAAGTCCAAACGATTGCAACAACCATTGTGCCACTAAAGGGGTTGGATGCAGAATGTTGAATACTAAATGAAAAAGGATAGCAGATATGGGAAACATAGATGGAAAGTGAAAAACTCAACGACATATCACAAAAATACTAGAAAATGCTAGAAAGAACATAGAAGATCTAAGACAACTTCAACACTTTACAACCTGGTGAGTGTTGAGAAGCCATGAAAGAAAGGACATAGTTGACCAAATAGCTGAAGACTTTGAGAAAAAAGAAACAACAACTATAATTTTTTTTTTTAGATCTTATAGGAAGAAGCATTTACTGTCACTGAGGAAATTTGAACCGTACTTCGAAGTATCAAGAAAGCAATCTAGGAAAACATAGCAAGATTAGATACCCCCATAAAAACTGACCTAATAGCTTAGATCTAGTGACACACTAAGGAAATTTAGACAAAGGTCTTGGTAGTAAATAAAAAGCTAGATCAAGCACTCATTGCAAAGGAAAAGGAAATAATGCCCTCAATCACATGACAAGTAGGTTGAGTGGCTCAAGACGAGCTACAAGTTAGTGTTGGGTACTTGTTGGAGTAGAAATTTTGAGGAGGATTTTTGGGATTTGTATAAAAGAGCATCACACAGAAGGATTCCAAATAGAAGAGTTGGCTAAGGAGAAGTGCACATAACTTGAAAAGGAAGGAAATACTCTAGGCTAGCTTTTGGGTTTTACCCATGGTATTAGGAATTTCCCATGGTAAAAGTATGTTGTTTTTCAACCTTGTGTCCCAATGTGGACATATAAATAACTAAGGCCATAAAGTCATGTTACGATATGGTTATGGTTAGAATAAGTGTTATACAAAGATTTCACACTATAATTTGATGGATTATGTTGGTTCTCGCAGTCCCTCATAAGATGCCTTGGGTGAGACTTGACTTGCTCGTGTGTGATGCCAAAAGGGCTTGTGTTTGAGGGGTTTTGTTGGCTGCTTCAATTTAAACCTGGGTCTGCCCTCTACATTCCAACTCAACGCCTTGATTTTTTTTTGATAATTTTAAAATAATATAATATAAATAAATAAATTAATTGAACAAACCACAATAACCAAAAAAACACACTGACCAACTTTGCTAAAAATAAGCACTAACCAAAATATAAACATCCATATATCTATCTTAACTTCAAATCTACCAAGCATCGAGAGGGGTAAAATCCCTCAAGATGGAAACCTATTTTTGAGTGCAAAACTTCAAGAAATGTTTACACCTCAAAATATTTGATTCCTCTTGGATTTTGGTAGATATGGAGTTAAGATGGATTTATGTTGGTTTTGAAAAACACTGATAAAATTCCTCTCTGTCTCTCTCTGTGTACCCACACACATTGAATTATTTTTATTATATATTAACATGCATATTGAAATATTTGATTTACAACCCACAATAAAAAACTATTATTATTATTTTTCAAATATTACATATGAACACTATATTAAAAATGGAATAAATTGTACACATCTCCCTCATAATGAAAAGTGAAGATATAAGAAAAGATGTAATTTAAATTGTTTTTTTCTTTTCTTTATATAAACTTGATATCAAATTATGTTATTTATAACTCATAGAAATTTATTTTTTGTTAATAATATATTTTTGTTTAAATATTATATGCCAACTGAACACAAAACAAATTATACATAATCTAGTATCAACAATATTATTTTTACATGCTATTTGTCAACTCCATATTAAGTAATGAAGAAATTACAATCTCCCTCATACTAAAAATTAAATTAATTTTTTCTTATTTTCAATTACTTTATTTCTTCGAATATAAAGTTTGATGTAAAATTAAGAAATAAATTGAACTAATTTTCATTAGTATTTTTTAATTTGTTAATGCAAATATTATTTTATTATTTTTAAATATACCATTATGTAACAAAATCTCTCTCATATTGGGATATAAAACATCTCTCGGCACAATTATTAAATAAAATTAAATAATTGATTAAAATAAATTACAATAACAAATAAACAATTTGACAAAAAATATAATAACTAACTTATTATAGTCAACAACTAAAAATAGAAAATCCCTCAGTAAAAAGACTTACTAACTTAAAATATAAAAGTTGAATACAAGACCCTTCCTAAAGTAAAATGCCCAATAAGTCCTTGGGAATACACCCAAGGCACCTTTCCCAATAAATCAATGAGAATAAATGTGGGTGGGAATTATGTGTAGAAATTGCAAGAAATAATCTACTTCTAATAAAATCGAACTGAAATCAAGAGACAAAAATTTCTTCTACTATTTTGCGGAAAGGAAAGCACATGATAGAAACACATGCAATAACATGCAACCATCAAAACACAAGGAACACAATGATTTTATATGGAAACCAAACTGAGAAAAATCCCTCCGTTGCTTAGCATTAATTCAGATGGGAAAGAGAAATAATCACAATGTCTTGCTTGAACTGTGAAGCACACCATGCACTCTAAAATTTTTCTCCTACTTTGTGAATTACTTTGGCTAACACTTAGCCAATTCAAGCCTCAACCAACCTCCTATTTCCTTGTTCAATCATGGAGGAATTAAGCTCCTAAAAAATAGGGGAATGCCATATTTCCTTGCACACATCCAAGGGGAATTTATTACCTTCTCAGTGCAAAATCACTGTACACTCAACAATGTACAATTATAAATTCAAATGTCCCTTTTCCATCCACTCAAATAGGAAATTTGAATTCCATGCATCACTGGGTATATTTTTAGCTGATTAATAAGTTAACTTAGAGACCCATGAGTTAACAACAATCATAACTACTCAATTGATGATCTGAAATTGATAAAAGGTATTACATACTATGTGTGAAGTTGCCTATGTTACTTAGTGCCATGGATCGATAAGTTGTGAATAACACAGACACTTAAACAATTATAAAAACACAATCAGACACATCAACACAAGCAAAATTGATAAAGGAGTTCACCAGACTTCCTGGCTACATCTCCTGGTCCTAACTTCTAATGTTGACCTCTTTATTATGTCTTCAAATGGTTGTTACAGGTGTGATCTCAACAACAGAGTCTTAACACAGAAATGGAACTCACCACTATGTTCCGCTCAAAACTTCAAGTCGAAATGAGCATACACATGACCGTATTGATCACCTTGACCTCCAGACCCCCTGGAATGGTTCACAATACACTCCTCTGTCAACTTTTCTATGTTATGGTGTTTATATAAGACGTTTTAGTTACAAATTGCAATAAACATGGAACAAATACGTTTATAATAGAAACAAGTTGTAAATGAAAGGACTAGCGAGCACGGGTGGACCCTGACCATCCAGACTTTCCCCATCACTGATCTTGAGAACAAAACATTTGACAGCTATCGCGCCCGCTCTTCAATTGATCTGGACAACCTGCACCGTTGATCTATCCTCTGCCATTAGACGGTTGTCGCACGGTTTCGTGCTCCAACTAGCACGTTCACCATTTCTCTAAAGGCACACGATAAAGTGGTTTTCAGGAGGCTATGTGTCAAGCGCTGAGTGGAATTGCGTGCTCCCGGTCTAAAACCGCTTCTTGCCTTGAGGGCACGCAATAAACCATTTACCGCCCTCCTATCAGAACTCAAAGAGTTTAGCTCCTTTTTCATAGTTTTATCGCATTCGTTTTCCCAGATAACGTGTCTTCATGTTTCGACGTGATATGCGTCGATCTCCTTTGATCGGACGATCTCCACTCTTGACCGCCGTTCCTCATTGCTTGAGGTCTAAACCAATCTCCGATTGCCACATCATCTTCTGCACTGACATCGTCAGGTACCTGCGACTCTTTCCTGGGTTGCCACATGTCCCGCTGATGTAGGCTTTGACTCTTTGACTTGAATCTTTGATTAGCTCTAATTTCCTTCTCCAAACTCAGATTTGCATGCGGTTTGCACCATTGGCTTCATATTCATAAGCCCTTCAACATTCTTCCATTTCACCTATATTTGAAGACTTTTGATTTGGAGGCTATGCTGAATCCATTTTGGATCACTCCTCCCTACTAGAAGCTTTTGGTCCACCAAAAGTTGGTTTTAGCTATTGAGTAAGTGAGGATAAAGTTCCTTCACTTATCTAATTTCTATCCTTCGTGCTTTACTTGGATTTGTACCTTTGAGTCCAACTCTCAAGTACTCAACATCCCCTCTTCACAAAGTTCTTATCCTCCTGTCAAGAACTGTGTCCTCCTATAACTCATTGAGATACTTAGGCAACAAATCCTCAATGGAAGGTAACCGACCTTGCTCTTCGGGATCTTGAATTATTGAAGGTTCGTACAACCTCAATTTTTCAACATTAACGACTGAATATATTTGTATATAAGCTAGTAGATCAAGGCGGAAAGCATTTTCACCAATTTTATCAAGTATTTTGAAAGGACCATATCTAATTGGTTTTAACTTTTTACCTTCCCCTTGCAGTCTTTCTTTTCTGATGTACAACCAGACTTGATCACCAACTTGAAAACTATGCTCAACTCAATGCTTGTCATGTTGCGCATTATACTCTGTTTGGCTTCTTTCTAGCTGTTCCTGTACTGCTTGGTGAATTTCTTGAATTTGTTCAATGAACTTGGTTGCTTTGTCCACATCACTGTGTCCATCAACTGCTATGTCTTTACCAAAGACAAAATCCAAGGGAGAATTTGGTATAAAACCAAAACAAGTCTCAAAAGGAGATCCCTGAGTAGAAGAATGTTTTACATGGTTGTAAGCATGATGTACATAACACAAATGCTCATCCAAAAGTTTGGGATGCTTGCTGCAATATCCTTGAAGCAACTGTATCATTGTCTTGTTGACCACTTCTGTTTGACCATATGTTTGTGGATGAAACGTTTTGCTCTTCTTTAACCTTATGTCCATTAACTCCCATAGTCATGACCAAAATTTCCCAACAAATTGAGAATCTTGATCAGATACAGTAGAAGTGGGTAACCCAAAATGAACCCATACATTTTGAAAGAACAACTTTGCAGTTTCTTGAGCTGTGACCTGTTTATTACAAGATACCAAAATACACATCTTACTGAACCTATCCAAAACTACATACAAATAATCATGACCTTTTCTAGACTTTGGAAATCCCCCAACAAAATCCATGGAAACACTTTCCCAAGGACGAGAAGGAATTGGAAGTGGAGTATAAAAGCCTAATTTTCTATTACTTGGCTTGCTTGTAGCACACATAGTACATCCTTTGATATATCTAGAAACTATCTCATGCATTTGTGGCCAATAACATAACCTTTGCAATTGTGAAACTGTCTTACTTACACCAAAATGACTGATATGAGAGAAGTATGTGCTTCCCAAATTATGTTAACTCTTTTAGTTTGTGGAATGCATAAATTTTCCAAATGATATAAGAGTTTGTCCTTTATATAATAATCCAATTCTTCTACCTACTTTCCATGACTTATAGTTGCATATACATCCTTAAAATATGTATCTTGAGCATATTGTTCAATGTAACTTTCATGAATTATTGAATTATGCTTAAGTATAGTGGATGCATTTATGATTGGGCTTGATAACATGTCTGGAACCTTATTATGTATGCCCTTCTTAGATCTTACCCATCCTCCTATAATGTCTTGATTGTTGCAATTTAGTTTGTGAGTGTAAATATTGAAGTGGTTGATGATCCATGTGTATGATTGTTTCTTTACCTATGATGTAATGTTTACACTTTTTAACATTTTGAACCAATGCATACAATTATTTATCATATGTAGGATAGTTAACTACTGATGATGTGAATGTCTCAGAATTAAAGCATATAGGCTTCCTGTGCTGCATCAACACTGCCCCCATGGCATAGTCACTTGCATCTGTCTCGATCTCAAATGGATGCTGAAGATCTGGTAGTGATAGTACTGGAGATGTACTGATCCTTTATTTTAAGGTGTCGAAGGCTTTTTGCTATTTACCTCCCCACTGAAGGACCTGTCTCACACTTGTCAAAGCATGTTAAGGAGATGCAATCAACAAAAAGTTAGCAATAAACTTTCTCCAATATTGTGCTGCCCCTAAGAAACTTCTAACTTTTGTAGTAGGTTTAGGTTTAAGCTAGTTCACAATGACTTCAACCTTAGAGGGATCTATCTTCAATTCACCACCCCCTACAATATAACCCAAATAATTCAAAGATGTCTTTCCAAATTCACATTTTGATAGTTTCACATAGAGATTTCTCTGTTTAAAACATCTAAAACCTGCTTTACATGCTTTACATGTTCATTCTAAGTCTTACTAAAAACAAGAATATCATCTAAATAAACTATTACAAAATCATCAATAAATGGTCTAAATACATCATTCATGACTCACATAAATGTAGCAGGAGCATTAGTTAAGCCAAAAGGCATAACCAACCATTCAGAGAGTCCTTGCTTCGTCTTGAAAGCAGTTTTCCATACATCCTGTTTTGCAACTCTGATCTGATGGTAGCCACTTCGCAAGTCTAATTTAGAAAAGTAACTGCATCTTTTAATTGATCTAATAAATCATCAATACGAGGAAGAGGATAATGATTCTTGGTCGTAGTTTTATTTAGTGCTCTAAAATCAATGCAAATTCTCTGCGTTCTTTCTTTCACACCAACACAATTGATGATCCGCACGGTGATGTGCTTGGTCATATAAACCCTTTATCGAGAAACTCTTGTACCTGCTTCTTTATCTTTGCATTCTCTAAAGTTGATAACCTGTACATTCCAATGTTAGGTAGTGGAGCATCTTGCTACAAATAAATATCATGTGCTATCTCTTGCTTGGGTGGAAGCCCCTTAGGCTCTTGAAACAGAATATCATAATCAGAAACAACTTTAATTAAATCTGCTTTCTGTTTAGGATTACAACCTTGTAATGCATCGGATTTATCAAGATCCTTTGCCTTTACAATCATTAGTAAAAGTTGCTTACTTGAATTTACTATTCTTTTCATCTGTCCTAAGTTTATGCGGGAGAAGTTATTTTTAATTTTATGAGCTCTTACAATATAATTAATTCCATCCTCAGTGAGTTGATACTTATTGTCAGCTTGATAGAAGATAGCTTTTCTATCGTACAAGTATGGAATTCCTAAAACAATTCCATTGGACTATATCTAACTCAACCTTATCTACAAATCTCGACCCAATAGCAAACCGAAGTTTACATTGTCTCGTAACTTGTAGCTTTGTTTATCACACACCCAACCTAATGGATATGGATTCTTATGAGGTTTTGTTTCTAAACCCAACTTCTTTACAATTGTTTCAGAAATCAAATTTACTTGTGATCCACTATCAAATGAAGTATCAATTTTAGTGTGCTTGGAAATGACTCTAATATAAAATATCTCATTTCTTTTCCTCTCATTACTTTCATTATCAACAGAATGTGAAGAATTACTTGTAGATGCTTCAGAATCTTCACCTTTTATACCTATGGCTATAACTGTTGTTTTGTCACTTGAGTATGACCCCAAGTTCTTTTGAATCGCAGGAACATTATTTCGCTCTTTATCCCCGAACTTCTTAGGCTTCAGTTCTAGATGCAAAGACCAGCAGTGTGCCTCATCTTGTCCCTTCTTTCTTACAATGAGTGCATGAAGGTTTATCCTTATTTACAGTGTTTGCTTTCCTCTCCTTTCATTTTAGTTTCTTCTTTCCTTTATTCTTGTTCTCAATAGATTTTTATGACTTCCCAACATTTGGGTTTACATTTTTACCTCTAGCCTCTAGATGAGTCGCTTGGACTAACACATCATCTAAGCTACTAGGATTAAACATAAGTATAGTATGCTTCAAATAACTATGAAGACCACCTATATATTTTAACAATGTCTTTGGTGAGTCCAATGATATTCCTAATGTTAAAGCTCTTTTACGAAATTATTTAGTATAACTCTGTACACTTGGATCCTTCAATTGATGTAATGTCTACCAACTCATCATTACTTGCTGCATATAAGCCAAATGATAAAATTGCTTTTTAATGGCAGAAGCAAATTCATTCCAAGTTGAAATGATTTTACCTTGTTTTTGAAGATCTTCTTATGTCTTGCCTTCCCACCACACTAGTGTGGTTCCTCCAAGTCGAAGGCTAGCCAACCGAATCTTCTTCCTTTCTGAATCAAATTTCTGCACTTTGCAATATACATCAATTTTCCTTATCCAATTATATATCTTTTCTGCATTAAGTTCTCCATCTTAAATTGGCAAATCAAATTTTACATCTAATTTGATCAAAGAGGTTTTCCTTTTCTTCTTCTTAGAAGAACTAGTTTTATGAGAAGAAGACAATGATGATGATGATGATGGTGATGATGGAGGGGATGGTGGAGGAGGCATTCCTCCTTTTCCTTTATCTTCCTTCTCTGGAGGGACAAAGAGAAAAGGTTCTTCTACTCCTTTGTCTAGTCTAGGGGATGAAGTGCCTTCACCTCTACCCTTTTTAAACTCATGATACATTTCTTCCACCATGGCACATATCGTCATGAAGCTATCCAAGAACTAGGATTCTGACCCAAGTGGAGCTTCATCTACCATCCTTCTTCATGAAAAGACCCTTCCAATATTTGGATTCGCCTCAACAAGTTCTCCTTCACCTCATCTGATCCTTAACCTAGTCATCGTTCAAATATCCACACAAACTTGTCAAACCTTAAAAACTTTAAGCTTTGATACCACTTGATTTGAAATTGATAAAAGGTATTATAGACTATGCGTGAAGTTTCCTATGTTACTTAGTGCAATGGATCGATAAGATTGTGAATAACACATACACTTAAGCAATTACAAAACCATGATCAGACACATCAACACAAGAAAAATTGATAAAGGAGTTCACCAAACTTCCTGGCTACGTTTCCTAGTCCTAGCTTCCAGTGCCGACCTCTTTATTATGTCTTCAAGTGGTTGTTACAGGTGTGAGCTCAACAAAAAAGTCTCAACATAGGAATGGAACTCACCACTATGTTCCACTTGAAACTTTGAGTTGAAATGAGCATACACACGACCGTACTAGTCACCCTGACCTCCAGACCCCCTAGAATGGTTCATAATACACTCCTTTGTCAATTTTTTTGTGTTATGGTGTTTATATAACACATTTTAGTTACAAATTGCAATAAACGTGGAACAAATACATTTATAATATAAACAGGCTATAAACAAAAGGACCAGTGGGTGCGGGTGGACCCCAACCATTCGATCTTTCCCTGACACTGATCTCGAGAAAAAACCATCTGAAGGCTATTGCGTCACGCTCTTCAATTGATTCGGACAACCTGCACCGTTGATCTGTCCTCTTTCATCTGACAGCTGTCGTGCGGTTTCACGCTCCAACTAGCACTCTCGCTATTTCTCAGAAGGCACGCGATAAAGTGGTTTTTGGGAGGCTACATGTTGAGCGTTGAGTGGAATCACATGATCCCAGTCTAAAACCGCTTCCTTCCTTGAGGGCACGTGATAAACCATTTACCGCCCTCCTGTCAGAACTTAAAGATTTTAGCTCCTTTTTCATGGTTTTATCACGTCGGTTTTCCCAGATAACTTGCTTGCATGTTTTGATGCAATATGCGTCGATCTCCTTTGATTGTACGATCTCCGCTCTTGCCCACTGTTCATCATCACTTGAGGTCTGAACCAATCTCCAATTTCCACATCATCTTCTGTGCTGACATCGTTAGGTACTTGCGACTCTTTCCCGGGTTGCCACATGTCCTGTTGATGTAGGCTTTGACAATTTGACCTGAATCTTTGATTAGCTCTAATTTCCTTGTTCGAACTTGGATTTGCATGCGGTTTGCACCATTGGCTTTGTATTCACGAGCCCTTCAACATTTTTCCATTTCACCTATATTTGAAGACTTTTGATCTAGAGGCTATGCTGAATCCATTTTGGATCAATTGACCTTCAACAGACTCAACTAATGGCTAGAGCTATGTTAACTGAGTTCAAATAACAATAACTCAACTGGATCACTATATATTAGAAATCATCTCATGCACAACTTTACTTCTATCCTACAAACTTGAATTTACTAACTTAACTAGTAGACAAGGCCATGTCATTCTAGCTAACTGTAATCCAAGTCATCCCGCTGACGTGGAAAATCGAATTTTCTGCATTTGACTAAGGCACTAATTAAATGAAGTATTTTCTTGCTATAATTTCAACGTTCACTCTTAGCAAGAAAAGGGTTCTGCACAACCCCAATCCTACTCTTGTAGGAATGTATTGTAAAAAGAATCCCTCTCACTATTGTTGTTGCTATTGCAACAAATGCAACTAAGAAGTATTTGAAACAATGAATCAATTGTGTCTCTGAGCTGCAACTGTATCCTGAGTATCTAATTGCTACTAGTCTCTACACTGTCTACTAGGAAAACTACATTGGTGTTGATTCTACACTGTGCCTCCTGTACTGCTATCAATACTTCTCTTTATTCCTCAACATTTGATTGCAACTAGTTTGCAACTATCTCTCAAGATATGACTGCATTGACTAACACTTATCCTTATTCTACTGAGTACTGTGGGGCCCTGTAGCAAGGGTAATGATGCATGAGAAGAGTATACTGCAACTAAAACTATTCTCCTATGGACCCTACCCAAATATTTGCAACTCTGGGACTAAGGTTCTACATTGCCCCACCTCACTCTTGGAGGTATAACTGCATGCATGGAAAAATCTACCTCTAAATTGTAGATATTTTCACTCTAACTCCAATCTGTTTCACTTGTATGGTAGCAACATGCTTCAAAAAATATTTTCCCTTACTGAACACCACCTCATAACCTTTGTCCTCCAATACAACTATAAAAATCTATTTTTCTTTAGCATAGGAACATACATTTGATTTTTCAAGTGAAGATGGGAGCCTAACTCCCTCTTAAAGGTGACAATACCAATTCCTCTGGTACTATACCTCCCATCATCTCTAAATTCTATGTGCAATTTGAGATCCTTCTCCTCTAGGCTACTTAATAATTCCTTGTTTCCTGTCATATGATATGAGGCATGAGAATCTAGGTACCACTCACTCCCTTTTACTGTGATTGTCATGTAAGCAAAGAGGGTGAAATGTAATGCAAATTGAGATGCCAGAGCATCTCCTCTTGCTCCAGATGTAGGCTCCTTGCTGGATTTCTTGTGCGGACACTTGTTGCATAATTGATCTGATTTATAATATTATATTGTTGTGCTAAGATCCTCATATTAGAAACAAAATGCTTTCATTGTGATTAAGGATTTATGAATTTTTGCAAGTGAAATGATGGGTTTTCTGTTAATTTTATGAGGAATTTAATAGAAATAAGAGACTGAACAATAGCATAAACATATACATAACATCGTCAAAAACACATTACAACAGGAACATGATAAAAGAGTTCACCCCTCCTGGGCTACGTCTCCTTTGTCCAACTTCCAATGACTTGGGCCTCTCTATTATGCTCAAAAGTGTAAAAATATGTGTTTACAATGCTCAAATACCTCTGAAACCTGCTCCAATGAGTCCAGAATCTCCAAAAATGGCTCTATAGCCTCTTTTTGCATCAAATTTGGTGGAAAACTGAAGAGGTTATGACCTCTCCTAGTTCTTCCAATATTCACTTTACAAATTGCACCATTTCTGGCACAAACCTACAATTTCGCTCAAAATTGTGCTAATTAGGCAAAAATTTTGCCGTGCAGTGGTCCATAATCTATTGGCATTGACTGTTCCACAGCAAATCACAATCGGTGGAGAACCGACGGTCTTATGGTTTGTGAACATGGAAGGGCGATGTGCGATTGCGATACGGCGGATCCAATGGAACTATTCACTGGAGCCCATAATCTTATCGCATCCGGGATTGATCAAAATTCGCAATCGATGGAGTTAGGGGGTAATAGATATATGGGACTCTCCACTTCTGTGATGTGCGATTGTGATTATAACATCGAAACCTAGGTACACGAGGGGCCGATTCATCTCATTGCACCTGTCTAGGCTGATTCTTTAACACCAACCTGCTTGTGACATGTGATTTTCAAAATGTTGGGCCAGTGGCAGCTCGCCACTTGGCACTTCCCCATTCGCTGAAGGCTCCTACCACATCATCGACTCATGCCATGTGTCCAAGTCAAACCTAAACTTTAACTTGCTCTAACTTTTTCATATGAGCTCAGATTTGAGTGTCGTTCACATCATTGGAATCAGGATGAAGATAACTTTGATCTAAAGCTAAGTTTATCGAGATTCTACCACTTTGAGTTTTGAGCTAAATTTTGAGCCCTGATTACTCCTCCCCATTGGAAGCCTTTTGGACCCCAAAAGGATCACTTTCAATTGTCCAATAGGTGAGGATACATTTCCATCACCTTTCAAACCTCTATCCATTTGGCTTTTAAAGGATTTGTACCCTTGAGCCCCACTCGAAGATAATCGATACTTCCCCTTTTTGATGTCCTTGTTCTTCTGTCAAGTATAGTGTCTTGCTGAAGCTCATCAAGGAATTATGGAGAAAATTATTTAGTAGATGGAATTTGAATATTCTCTCCTTGATCTTCAATCAAAGGAGGCTCACACAACCTTAAATTCTCAACATTGAAAACAACATAAATTTTCATATATGAAGGTAAATCCAACCTGAAGGCATTGTTACCAATCTTTTCCAAAATTTTGAATGGACCATCTCTAATTCGTTTTAGATTTTCACCTTCTCCTTGGAACCTCTCTTTGTTAATGTGAAGCCAAAATTCCTCACCAACTTGGAACTTGTGATCTTGATGATACTGGTCATGCCTTGCTTTATAGTTGCTTTGGCTTTTCTGAAGCTGTTCTTGAACCTTTTGGTGTACTAATTAGATCTATTCAATGAACTTTCTTGCTTTGTCTATGTTGCTATGACCTTTAATAGGAACATCTTTGCCAAAAATAAAATCCAAAGGATATTTAGGCAAGTATCCCAAGCATGCCTCAAATGGCGAATTTTGAGTTGAAGAGTGCTTGGCTCCGTTGTAAGCATGCTGAATATAGTGCAAATGTTCATCCCAAAACTTAGGATGATTGTTGCAATACCCACAAAGAAGATGTATCACTATTCTTTTCACCACCTCTGTTTGACCATCTGTTTGTGGATGAAAAGCTGTACTCTTTTTTCCGTTTGGTGTCCATGAATCCCCACAAGCTTGACCAAAAATTCCCAACAAAGCGAGGATTTCGATCGCTAACAATGGATGAGGGCAATCCAAAATGCACCCAAACATTCTGAAAGAATAATTGAGCAGTTTGTTAAGCTATAAATTTATTTTTACATGGCATCAAAATACACATTTTACTAAACCTATCCACAACTACATACAAATAATCATGACCTCTTTTCTACAATGGAATACCTCCTACAAAATCCATAGAAACACTCTCCCATGGTCGTGAAGGAACCAGAAGTGGTGCGTAAAATCCTAACTTCCTATTGCTAGGCTTATTGATTGCACACAATGAACATCCTTTAATAAAATGAGACACACTTTCAAGCATACGATGCCAATAACAATACCTCTGCAGATGTGCCACCATCTTACTAACACCGAAATGACTAGTAATAAGAGAAGTATGTGCCTCTCTTATGATGTTAACTCTTTCTCCCTATGGAATACAAAGTTTGCAAAGATCGTACAACAAGTTAGCTTGCAAATGATAATCCAATTCCTCTACTTGGTTACCTTGACTCAAGCTTGCATAAACATCTTGAAAGTCATTATCTAAAGCATATTTCTCAATATAACTTTCATGTAAAAAAAATGCTTGAGTAAAGTATCTGCACTAAAAATAGGCCTAGAAAGCATATCAACAACTTTATTGTAGATACTTTTCTTATACCTGATTACCAAGTGGAATTGTTGAAGAAAACCTATCCATCGTAAGTGCCTTGATTGCTGCAACTTTGATTGTGATTGCAAGTATTGCAATGGTTGATGATCAGTGAGAATGACTGTTTCCTTACCCATCAAGTAGTGTTTCCAATTTTTTCACACTTTGCACCAATGCATACAATTCCTTGTCATATGTAGGATAGTTAATCATTGCACCATTAAAAGTTTATGCATGAAAACAGATAGGCTTACCATGTTGCATGAGGACTGCACCCATAGTGTAGTCACTAGCATCAATGTGAATATCAAATGACTGTCTCAAGTCTGGAAGTACAAGTACTGGAGATTTATTGATCTTTTCCTTCAATACATCAGAGGCCTTTTGCTGTTTTCCTCCCCACTAAAAAAACCTTTTTCACACTTCTCAACGCATGCAAAGGAGCATCTATAAGAGAAAAAATAACAATGAATTTCCTCCAATATTGGGCTTCTCCAAAAAAACTTCTTACCTCAGTAATTGTCTTGGGCCTTGGCCAATTCACAATGACATCAACCTTGGATGTATCTATTTTCAACTCACCTCCTCCAACAATATGACCCAAGTAAACTAAAGAAGTTTTTCCAAACTCGCACTTTGACATCTTAAGATACAACTATTATTTTTTCAAGACATCAAGTACTTTTCTTACATGCATGACATGTTCATCACGAGATTTACTAAAAATTAAGATGTCATATAAGTAGACTATGACAAAATCATCAAGAAATGGCCTCATCACATCATTCATCACACACATGAATGTAGCGGGAGCATTACATAAACCAAACAACATAACTAGCCATTCAAAGAAACCTTGTTTTGTTTTGAATGTTGTCTTCCAAATGTCTCCTTCAAATATTCTAATTTGATGGTAGCCACTTCTTAAGTCCATATTAGTAAAATACTTTTCATCGTTCAATTGATCAAGTATATCATCTATTTTAGGAAGTGGGTAACGATTCTTTACTGTAATTTTGTTCAATGCACGAAAGTCCACACACATGCGCCATGTTCCATCCTTATTTGGCACCCAGACAATAGGTGAACCACATGGCGAGGAAGATGGTTCGATGATCCCTTTATTTAACAACTCTTGAATTTTCTTCTTAATTTATGCGCTTTCCATCACTGAAATATTGTACATGCCAATGTTAGGAAGAGGACAATATTACTACAATTGTATCTCATGTTGGATTCCTCTCTTCGGAGGTAATCCCTTTAGGTCTTGAAACATCTCATCATATTGGTTAACTACATCAACCAATTCAGATTTCAAATTTGAATCAAAACCTTTAAAAGCTTCATTATCAACATCATTCTTCGGTTTGATAATTAGAAGCAAAAAATGTTTGCTCAAATTCACTAGTCTTTTCATTTGCCCTGCATTAACAAGCGAAATATTTATTTTCTTGCTATGAGCTCTCACAATATATTCTACTCTATCTTTGAATAAATGATATTTTTTTTCATGTCTATGCAAGATAGCTTTTCTGTCATAAAGGTATGGACTGCCCAAAACTATGCCACAGATATCTAACGACACAACATCAAGTTCCACTTCATCTATGAAATTTGAAGTAATGACAAATTTCAATTTACACTTTCTAGTAACCTGCAATTGTGCATTGTCATACACCCATCCAAGTGGATAAGGTTTATGATATGGAACGATTTCCAAGTTTAAACTTATGAAAATGTTTTCAAAGATAAGATTGGCTTGAGAGCCACTATTGAAAAGCGTATCAATCTTGTTGTGTTTTGAGATCACCCTTATGTGAAACAATTCTATTCTCGTCTTTTTGTTGGAGTTTCATTTTGTGAGTTTGAAGAACTAGTGCTAGTAATGGATTCGTTTCCTTTTAACCCCATGGCTGTGATTTTAGTTTCATCACTCGAATCGGATCCCAAATCCTGTTGAATGGTTGCAGTTGTCTTTTGTTTTCACCTTGTGGTTGTTTCTTTTTGGTCTCATTTCGGGATGGAGCTTCTAACAGTGAGCTTCATCGTGACCCTCTTTGGAACAATGTTTGCATGTAACTTTCTCTCCTTATTTTTTAATAGACTTTTTTTCTTTGGCTTTCCTTTAAAAGCCTTTTCCTTCCTTTACTCTTAAATGGATTTTTACTACCTTCTTCTGGGGTGTTTTTCCCTCTTTCCTCAAGATGAGTGGCTTGCACACATACATCATCTAGATTATTGGGATTAAACATTAAGATAATATGCCTAAGGTAATTGTGTAAACCCCATATGAACTTGTTGATGGTGTTGGACCCACCAACATTCAGGCGATCACCCCGGTATGAAGTCCCAACTAGACCTCACATCATTTGGTGTGGAAGTCCCATCCGGTATGATGGCTTGGTTGCCATTGTCTTAAGGATTTTCCTCAACTCTTACTTGTCAGCACAGGAGAGTGGTTCACTTCGTCTTCGAGAAGTGAGGTTCGCATGCCTGGTGAGTGTAAGTGTACTTGTGTCAATGGTTCTTTCACTATGAGGGGAAGAAGGTGAAGGTGAGTTCCAAGTTGAAAGGGATTAGTCCCAACTTGACAAGGAACACACAACAAAAAAGGGCATACACAACTTCCGGCGGATCAGTCCACTCGAATGCAGCAATCACAACATACAAGGTAAGATAACATGTACAACACTCACAGATTAGTCTGAACAAGGGCAACAATTGTTACAACAAGGTTCATGTGAAAGGTTTTTCTTATGTCCGACAGAGTAGTTGATACGGACGAGACAAAATTAACAAAATATACAACACATTTCCATTAATAGATTATGCATTACAACAAATGAATTAGTTCAGATGTAGAACATAGGCTAAAGCAGCATACATTACAACTGTTAAAGATCAGTCTTACAGAAAATACAATACATGTGTGAAAATGTGCTGGCTTGTTAACAGGCTTCTGAATTAAGCGAAAGTTCTAAGACACATCGTTACACCATACATCACTAACCATGTCAGTAGGGCATTGGAGCCACTACTTACTCCTCAGATAAAAGATTACAGACTCTCTTCGCTATGTGGGGGGAGCTAAGGTGAAAAGTCCCTTCATGTACAAATGAGGGGGGTATTTATAGCTAAGGGTGAAACTGACCCTTATGGATGTTGGACTACCGTCATGACTGTTCGACTGCCATGAATTTTCGACTTACATGACTCTATGTTCAGCAAGTGGGTCTATTGGAATTCCACGTTACATCACATTAATTAAAAACAAGCCCATAGTGAACATGTGGGCAACATGACTCATGACTTGACTTGACATGACTTGTTATGACAATGCTGGTACATTTGTGCTGCTGCTGGAGTGCATGTTGAGCTGCAGTGCTGCTGAGTGCTGGATGTCTTCATGGTGTATCATAGCTTCACCTCCGCATGGCGAAGTGCATGAATTCTTCGATGGTACTTGGTTCGCTTGATGAAGCTTTAGCATGTTGTTCCTTGCTTTCATGCTGGAAGGCTTGATAGGCTCACTTGTTCGTGAAGTGCATGTTTGTCACGTTCGTCCACTTTGCATGCTTCGTTCATTCATCTGTTGGTGAAGCTATCAATCTACATGTGCTCCCTTCGTTCATCCCATTCATTGTATTGACATATTTGGTTGCGTACCTATACTTGCAGTCACTCATGACGAGACGACATCAAATCCAAAACCTCCTAGTCTACCATGACACATGATCATTCAGATGCAGGTGACTGGGAGAAGCAACAAGGATGTGATGTGGGATGATGGCTCTAGGCAACTGCTGATGAAAATTGCACAAGAGTCACTGAGGGATGGAGACATACAATCTGAGTCGACAGTGACTATCTGCAAGGTCTGGCTTAGCTGGGAGGAAAAATTGCACAAATTTTGGGATGGATAGTCTAGGCTGCAAGAGGGCAAGGCATGCATTCTCTGCGCATTTTCTGGAATGAACACTTAGCAGGGGCTAGATAGCCAGATTTGTAAAATTTTCCAGAGGAACAGGCCCAGTTGCATGAAGGGTCAATAGGCAGGGATTACGTAGTTTTTCTAGGGAACTGCTCGGGAGACTGGCAGCCAGAGCTGCATAATTCCTAGAGGGAATTGCTAGTTTGCTGCTGGGTCACTGGCAGCCAAAAATACACAATTCCCAGAGGGAACTAACAGTTGGTTTCGCAGTCACTGGCTGTAGAAACTCCGCAATTCCTAGAGGGAACATGCATTCTGCTGTTAGGAGCCAATGGCTGGGAAAATGCACTGAGGTTGGGAGGCCAGCTTGCTGATCATCTCTGCGCAATTTCTGAGCTGAGATGACTTATGGGAAGTGGAAGTCCTTCTCATGAGTACTGCGCAATTTCTGATATGAATAGTCGGTCGACAGTCCGGATGATTGACTGGGAAAATTGTGCAATTTTCTGAAGGAGACAAAGACAGGCATTTGGTATTTGTTCGACCTGTCTACGCAATTTTCTTAGTCAGTTGAACGGGTGAGGTCAATGGCCTCTGCGCAATTTTTGAGTGGAGTCAGTCCCAGGTTGACTATCGGGTCCAATTGTCCGGTTGGCCAGAAGGAGAGTTGATTGAGTTTCTTGCAAACAACACAACTTGAAAGGACTAGCTTGGTGCCTCTGCGCTGTTCTAGTTAACAGTCGATCAAGTCGAAAGTAGGGTGATGGTCCAGCTGTTAGTGAGGAGTCTGGTCATTAGAACTTTAGCAAAAAAGACTAAGTGTGTAAATGGTTGAAAGATGCATATGTGATCATACTAACACACACTCACATGACTTGACGACGAAATGACCAAACCATCCAGATACACATGTTCAACATGACTGATTGACTGTGCAAGCGAGAAGCACGACACTCATGGTTGATCCTTCATGATCGAGATGATGCTTGCGCGATAGTGAATGTGACTCCATGTGTGGGTGCAACATATGCTTTCATGGCAAACACAACAATCACATACGAAGCAAAAAATTTGAGCATAATTAGAACGCGGTCATAAGCATGACTTAGACATCAACATGCAGGGACTTGAATGCAATAAACAAGCAAGGAAAATGTAAATACTCACACGAGATCATGGAGTGAACCCGAGTGTGTACAGTCATCAAGTGAAACTCTTCAAGGGAGGCTCCAAAATTGGTGCGGGCCAAAATTTTGGAGGGTGGTTGTAGCCGCTACAACACTTGGCGACACATAAGTAGAACTCCAACTTCTTTGTTTCGGTTCATTGCTAGCATAGGGCCTTGGTATTTTGGGGAGTATTGAATCGCTGTGGAGGTTACTTCAGTTTCCCCACTTACGCCATGGACATACATGGTTCACCCTTTGCCAACTCAGTTAAAAACAATTAAAAGTTCAACTTAGATCTCAGTGTTTCGAATCTGGGAAGGGTAGTTTAGTTCTTGGGTTAAATATTTTTAGAGTAGAAGTTTTCATCTCTGGTGTTTCTCTACTGCTAGCAGGCCTAGATAATACCTTGACGGTGTCACGCAGGAACACACACATTGCTCCATTGCTAGCGAGCCTGGTCAGTACCATGGTGGAGTTGCATGCTTCACCTCTCTGTGCAGGAAGCATTTCTCTTCTTTCGCCTTTGTATTTTTTTTGTTTTTTATTTTTATTTTTGAGAGAGACATGCATAGGCACTTATTTATTTTTGGGGTGGAAGAGGGATCCTGACTTATTGAGAGCAGAAGAGGTTGTTCCTTTAGAGAAGCATGTAAGACCTCTGACATAGGTTTTCTCATTTAGATTTTCCCCTTCTCCATTTCTACTAGTTGGATTAGCCTAAACATACAGAGTAGAAGGCTGAGTGTAAGCATGGGGCTTCCCAGTGTCGACACAGGTTCATGGTTGGACCAAATCTTCCCTTATAGATGGTTCGTATTTTTCGTCAGGACTTCATCGGCCAAAGGTTGTAACCAAGCATAGATAAAATAGACATAAGGCTAGCCAAGTGTTGCAGTGTCACAAGTCTCTTCAAATTTCAGCCACATACTCTATTCAAAAGCCAAAACGTAGTAATCGACAAAACTTATTTCCAGAAACAAAAATAGTGATTTATCAAGCAAACAAAATGAACGTGAAAAAAATAGTAAGAAAAATTAAACAAAGGGAAAGCAAAGATAATAAGGAAAACAAACCAAATGAAACAACAAGCAACAAGAAGACTATGTACATGGCACGGGCACGACTCGGCCTATTGAAAACAATGTTTGAGATCTTGGCCGTTGACAGGAAGGTTGTCAATCCTCCCGTCGAGTGATCACAAACGATACGTGTATGGGCCAAGCTTCTCATGAACTGTGTACGGGCCAATCCATAGGGACTGGAACTTCGTATGTTTGCCTTTGTCTTCATGGGGCTTATCCCATTTCAGAACTAAGTCATCCACATCGAACCTAGCTTTCCATGCAAACTTCTTATCGAACATTGGATTGCAAGTCTGCAGAGCCCACGCCCTCTGATCCTGTGTACTGGCTTGACTTCAAGATCATATTCTTACAAACCTGTCATCAAGGTCGCTCGTAGTCCTCCCAGATCTTGTTGTACCAACAATGTACAAACCGCTGAGTGGGGGACGAAGACTATGTAGTGGTTCTTCAGTAAGTTGGGCCTGAAGTGTTTCATCGCCTTGTAAACTACATAAGCTTGTTTTTCAATGGTGGGGTAGTTAAGCTCTGGTCCCTGCACGCTTGCACTCATGAAAGAGATGGGATGTTCATCATTAGCTTCATCTTTCTGAGTGAGTACTGTAGCTAGTGAGTTATCGGAAGTGAAGGTGTATAGCAAGAAATCTTTTTTGAAATCTAGACTATAAAGTGTGGGTGCTTCGGCAATGGATTGCTTAATTTGGGCGAATGCGTGATTTTCTTTCTTGCCCCAGGTGTACACTACATATTTCTTAATCATGTCCTGCATGGGATTTACTATTTGCACATAATCCGAGATGAATTTCCAAAGGAAGTTTATCTTGCCAAAGAAGGACAGCATGGATTTCTTGTTGAATGGGTGAGGAATCCACATGATAGCTTGGACCCGGTCTGGATCCACCTTGATCTCGTTCTTGGAAACAATGTGTCTGAGGAGGTTCCCCTATGACATGACGAATACACTCTTCTTGGGATTTAGGGAAATCCCGTATCTTCAGCATCGCTCGAAATTTTTCTTAAGATGGCATATGTGGTCTTCTCGTCTTCTTGAGAACACAGTCACATCATTGAGGTATACCACCACGCTCTGCCCAATGAGTCTGTGAAATACGATGCCCATAGCATGCTAAAATGTTGCGCATGCATTTACAAGCCCAAATGGAATTTGTCTATACGCGAACATACCCCACTTGGTATAGAAAGTAGTTTTGAGTCTATCAGGTTCTGCTACGAGAACCTAATTGTATCTTGAAAAACTGTCAAGGAGAGAGAACATCTGTGCCCCAGATATTGTTTGCAAATATGGTCCATAGACGACACGGGGTATTTGAATTTGTCCGAGGTGCGGTTAACGTTCCAGAAATCGACACACAAGTGGATTTCTCCATACTTCTTTCGTACAAGCACAAGGTTGGAGACCCAAGTGGAATGATGAACTTTATATATGATCCGTGCATCCATCAATTTAGTAAGCTCTTTCTGTATGAGGGGTTCAAGTGACGGGTGTACTTTTCTCAATTTTTGTTGATATGGCTTGACCCCTTCCTTGATTGGGATGATATGTTGGATGATCTATGTGTCATAAGTTTTCAGGTCGTCATATGTCCATGCGAACACATGTTGGTACTGTTTGATCAAGCAGATGAAGGCTTGCCATTCTTGTTGTGTACAACATGTACCAAGATTAAAAAACTTCATATCCTTTTCTGTTTCCAAGTTTATCAGTTCGTGCCTCATGGTGGAACTATGGGTCTTGTTGTTCCTTGGCCCTTGGAACCGCTCTTGCAAGTCATATAGATTTTCTAGTGATACCACACATTTTGTGATAATATGGACTTTCATGCCATCAACTCCTGCTTGCAAAGTACACTCGTGCTTGTCATCGTTTATTGCTGCATCTTTGAAAATGTTAGCGTTGGCCATAAAATGTAGTATCTGTTGATCATCATTAAACACACGTAAGTTAGTTATGTTGTTTGGGATAGATGGTTTGTACAAAATTTCAATAGTAAATCTATCCCTAATTGGTGACATTCTTGAGGTTGCATTTTCTAGTGCGTTGGTAGCTACATTGCGCGTACGTGGCACAACAATGATATTAAATGCTTAGAATTTTGAGATTAGTCGCCATACCTCGTCTTGGTAGTTTTTTAGAAGTGGTGATAAACAATGAATGGTTTCACATACCTGCCATACCACTATCTCTGAATCACCTACCACTTTAAGCATGACCACTTTGAGGTTGATGATTTTCTACAAGCCCAACATGAGTGCTTCATATTATGCTACATTGTTCATGCACTCAAACTCCAAGTGGCTTGACACCAGATGATTCCTATTGTGAGGGTTGATTAGAACACACTCAGCTCCTGATCCATCCTGAGTCTTTGATCCGTTGGAGTATAAAGTCCACAACTCATCTATACGCAGACTACTTGATGTGCTAGTACTGCTGCTACTACTGTTACTATTGGTGCAATGTGCTATACAAGTTTCATCACCATCATTTGGGCAAGGAAGGAGTCCCAACTGTGTGTCTGGTGGGGTTGGAGCTGGCCGTGTAGGATAACACCCCAATGTTGTCTCAAGGAGGCAGCTGCCGAACATGAGTTTTGCGAGAGCCAACGGTTCATTCTCATTATTGATGGGAGTGACATTATGATTCATGTAACTCTCGGATTCTACCCAGATTTGACTTCACTTTCCCTTATACGGAAGCTACATGTGAGACCAGTCTGTAGCGAAATATCCATCTAGCTTGCTGGAACAGTCTCTACTGAGTAATAGACCATATGCTTCCGGTATGTCCATAAAAACTATGTTGATGCATTGGTGGAATCGATTGTCATGGGATAGTCGGATGTTCACGTCCTGTAGTTCACCAATGGCTGGCACTGATGTTTGATAAATTTGGATGATTCATGCAGATGTCTTGATCCATTGTGCATTGATCTTCTTAGCAATTAGAGTGGCATGATGTTGGTTGCCATGCCAGAATCAACCAAGCAGTTGTGAACATTGTAGTTAAAAACTTGAAATGAAAGTAGGAATGGAGGGAAACCTAAGTTTGCTTCTTCCATCTAGAGTGTATTGAGAATTGTGGAAGTGATCTGGGAGGTGTGCTTGCTCCTTGGCTGGTAGTGGCTGCACTGTCTGCTGCTGTCTATCCCAAAGTGTGCAACATGATATCTTGTTGACTCTAGATCTTAGCCAACTCGAACAAACTTATGTTCACTCACTTTTTCTTCATGTCATCAACAATGTTGTAGTCCATAGGTGTTTGACTAACCAAGGTGTCCAGGTGGAACAAATGTTCGTGTTGTCCGGCAGAGTGTTTCACAACTTCCTGCTCATGGATGTACTCTTATTTGCCGCTGTCTTCCAGGACTTTCTTTGTATTTTATGCTTCGAGGTGGCTGATGGATTCACTTTCCTTACCAGTAGTTTGATCTTTTCCTGCATCTCCCCAAGTGTAGGGGGATACCCTTTACTTCTAAGAGTTTAATGGTCATTTTACATCCAAGGTTGCTTCTCGGTGTTCGTTTGTGAGAAATGATACACATTCAACTCATGCCCAGAGCTTGATGGCTCATCAAGTGCAACTTCTTGATCATTGTTGCTATGTTCTGACTGCTCCTGCATATTACTTTGCGCATTGAGTGTATGACTGTAGAAAGTGTTTGTGACTCGCTTCCAGTCCGAACAAGAGTTATCGGGATGATGCTTTTCATGGAAAGAACATAACTTAGGATCTGCACATTGTTCAAGATGGAATACATGCTTTTGCGCAGTTTTTGAAATGAACCAGTCATTGCTTGATGAGTTGCTTGCCTGTGTTTGCCTGCGCGGATGACTGCTTACAAAAGTGTCTGTTTTATGTTGTTTGAGTTCATACCCTTCAGCAGTCAAGATCTTGACAAGGCAAGTGAGGGTCTCAATATTGGTTGCTTCCTTGTCTCTACCCTTGCTCGCCGTTGCTTAGGACTTCTTACTCACATCCTTGGAGTCCTTCGTTGATTCATCATCCTTGATGACTCCAACTACATGCAGGTCTTTCTCAACAATGATAACCTCTTCATAATTTTCCAATAGTGTTGGTCTCATAGCTTGCTTGATGAACTGTACAATGCTGGTTGGCAGTGCAGATGTGTAGTAATCAGTGGTGATGGAGTCATGAGGCTTGGTGTCATGTAGGAACTTGTTCAATATACATGTAAACCTATGATTGAAAATTTTCACTTTCTCTTTTCCCTCCATCTTGAGGCTTCCCAACTCTTTGAGTAGCATGGCTAGGGTCTTGTCATCAACAAAATTTTCAACGAACATGCATTTGAATATGACCTAGTTGTGTATAGAGTTTGGTGGAAGGCTGTGATACCAAGAAGCTGCGTGGCCAACTAAGGTACATGGGAACTGTTAGTGTTGGTATCTTCATCCCTCCATGAGTGATCAAAATTCTCTTGTTGCATTGCATTTTAAGTGTATCATCCAATCAACTGCATTCCATTAGGATCATGGATCATTTGATGGCAGTGGCATATTATGAATTTTCCCCTCATGGTCTTTACCTGCTGGCCCATTTTCATATATTCAGGTCATTTACAGTCATTTTTTGTCTTTACATCTGCAAAAGTCATTTTTAGGGTTTTAGTTCTCATTAGGTCTAGGGTTTTGTCATTAAAGTCTTATAAAAGCTCAATAATGGTCAACAGGCACATGAGGAGGTCAAATAAAACTTCAGGATCAAAAATTTCAATAATCACATGCTCGGTGATTGATTTTTCCTCAAAACATTGTTTTGAGGAAAAACATAGTTTTATTTGTTTTATGTACAAAATTTCATGTAATTTCATTTTCCCTATATGTAATAATTCTGAGATGCAGCCTTGGTCACCTTACTAAGCTCCTGCACTCTAGCTCCTACAAAAAGTCCAAAATTCAAAGTTTTAGTCCATCAAAGGCAAAAAGCAAGTCAAACTGCCAAAACAAAGTCTTAAAGAACAAGTGAAAAGCAAACATTAGAAAAGTGGGTTTCTTTTAAGTGAAAAATTAAAGTGATGGGTATATAAAGTATTTCTCATGGTGAAGACATCATTTGTGCCCAAAGAAAGAGTGAGCAAGAGCCAAATCGTGTTTTTGAGGCGAAGAAGGTGATTTGCAGCAAAATTGTGAAAGTTCTTGAGGCGCAATGCACCTCGGTTGAGGCGCGATGCACCTGGTCGGCGCGGTGCACGTAGCGCAGGAAATACACTGAACTTTCAACGGGCGTGGCACACCTGTTAGTTGGCGCGATGCACCGGTCTTCTGAGCCCAAACTTCACTCAAATCACCTTCTCCAAAACTCCAAATCTGGTAAGCTTCATTCAACAAGTAAGTTAAGCATCCCAAAGTGCCTTTGCAAGAGATTTTTATTCTCTTTGATGGTGTTTCAATAGGTGAAATACAAACCCTAGTTTGCTGCATAGTGTATTGAAAAAATTCCTAGGGTTTGCAAAGTTGCAAAATTTTGTTGTTGTCCCCTGCACCATTTTCATTTCCCTCCACTACATTTCCCTCATTCTAGTTTCCCTCCCCTCTCTCATTCACACTCATCCTACTGCCTTCTTCCAAAACCCTAAAACCCTATCAAATTCCCACTATTCCTAAACCCTAATTTGCATTCCCAACACCTTATCACTCCCAAAAAACCCTATAGTTAGCACAAAATCCCTCATTCATAGTCCCCTCATTAACCCCTTTCATTTAACAACAAACACCTATTCTTCATAAAAAATCTCTTCATACTCATCATTCCACAACAAATAATGGAAAACATGTAGACAGATTCACCTTATGAAATAGATGAAGAAATAGTAAGTGATTCCTCCCAAGAAATTCATGCACCTAGAAAACCTCACAAGGGAGGAAAACACATCCGGGGGGAGCCTACTACACTTACTGAGCTATTGGCCTTCCCTCTTATTGTAGCATGTTTCAAGCACCAGTCTTGCTACTAGTTTTGTGAGATAGTAGAAAGAGTCAAATACCATCATGAGCTTGCTATATTATTTGTGCTCCATCTTCATAATGGCCAGGTCAATTTGGCAGGTGTTACATTCACTTTGACACCTAAAACTATAGCTGAGGCAACAGGTATTCTGAATGTGGGTGAACAGTGGAACAAGGGATAGCTGGTGGACAAAGAGCATTATGAGCCTTATATGAAGGCTGGATATCAAAGGCAAATCAGTAGGGTCTTCCCTTTCAGATACCTACAGGATACATATGCTCCCCTTATGAATCTCATAATTAAATATTTCAGTTGTGAAGGTAGATTTTCTCGTCTATACGCCTATCATCTTAGATTATTGATGCATTTCACTAGAGTGAGGATGATGAACATCCCCTATATCATATGCCAGAATATTGAGAAAATGACCACAATGGTGCAATTGAAACCTCCTCATCAGTAGTATAATAGTATCTATCACTTTGCATTGATCAAGATTGTGGTTTTTCATTAGTTGAGTTTGCTGAATGTTTCATGGGATGATTTCATTTCACATGAGGTTTTCACAAATCCTCAAGTGCCACCATTAGTTTTTCATGAGGTAGGAGGGCCTTCACATCAGCAGGAGGGGCATGAAACTCAAACCACTAGTGTGCCAGTATTCGTCACTTACCAAAAGGGTACAAGGAGATTATTTGCAGCAGCCAAATGAGTACTATCTCCACCTGGGGTGGAATCGTTTCCTTCAATAGCAAAGAAGGTACAGGACAAACGGAAACAACCAGTGCATTGTGAGGGGCCTTCTGAAGGTCAAGAGAGAGATTTCATTCTCATTCAGGATGATGACTCTGATTTGGGCTCCCAAAACTCAAAGCTCAAGAAGATCATCTAGGAACATCAAGATGACATTCATGACTTGTCTCTTAACCTAGAAAGAGCCGTGTGGGTAATAAACTATCTTGAGCAAATGAACAAGGAGTTGGAAGACCAGCAGACTATCATGGAGTTGCAAAACATAAGAGAAAATAGGCAAGCAACAAAGAGGAGGAAAGTCAAGTTGACACCACTTGAACAAGAGATTAATGCTGACTGAGAATCTTGGCTAGAGAGGGTGAATATGCACTTGGAGAAGATGCTGGAGAAGGCCAACAAAGAGAAAAAGATGTTGAGGCACATGGCCTATCACTATTTGGCAAGAAACAAAGTTTAGAAATTTTGAATAATATGACACTTATTCACTGAGATTATCCTGATTATACACTATTTGCGGAATCATGCATAATACATAACCTTCTCTACGTTTATCATCAATTTTGCGGAATTAAGAAATAATCGCATGTGCACATTGAAGCATCAATCACACATATCAACACAATATATCACGAGGAAAGCATGCAGCTGAAAACCCCCAAATATATGTATATTATATTGATTGAGAACATGTAACAATACATATTTCAATACTCCTCACAGGTACTCAGTACTATCTCCACCTGTTACGCACAAACTAGCTCAGATCTGAAGCGAGCACAGGTTTAAATCTCCTCTGCTGCTTGCCTGCCTCCACTGCACAATCTTGCATGAGAATACTACTGAATGGCTGAACCAAACTCGTATTTCCCTTGTGTAACACTACGCAATCCTCATTGGCAATACTCAATCCACTGATTGTGCAAATCACATGCACAACTATAGTCACAACTGACAGTTGTCTTGCCCTTTCACTCATCTCTAAAACTTGTCTCCACTGAACTGTCCATGCACTGAGTTAACTGATGTATTCGTCAGTTGATTAATGAGTTAATTAATTAGTGAATTAATTAATAACTAATTCACATCACTCATCACTAGTGTATTTGTTAGTTAGACTAAATACAACTAGTTCAACTAAGTCAAACTGACTCCATCAACTCCTCATTCAACTCCACAGAACTCAATCACTGAAGTTCTAACTGAAGTCCTTCATGCAATAGCTCAACTAACCCATAAGAAAAGCATATTTCCTTCTGGCAGTTACATGTGCCACATCTGTAGCTCGAACTGAAGTGCTCCAAGAGAATAAGATAATGTTTATAGTCCAAATATTATTAAGAGCTAATAATATTCGACTGTTCTATTTTTAGCCTGCAGTCTAAAAATAGACTCCGCCCATATGTCTAAAATAGAGGTCCATCTATTTTTACCAACTTGACAAATCATCCACAAATAGCATCCTGCAACTCATAGACCATGATCCATATGTCTAAAAATAGAAAGTCTAAAAATAGACTTTGCGCCAAAAATAGTCTGCGGGACCACTTAGTGAAGGCGACTTCTTTTCACTGAGCTCCATCATCTTGTTGCATTTTCAACACTCCCTCTCAACAAGATATGGATTATCTGCAACCCCTATCATGTCTCTGTGGTATTCGAATTTGCTTTTGATGAGCTCCTTCGTCAAGATATCAGCATCCTGATCCTCCGTGGGAATATATGAAAGTAACATGATTCTCCGCTACACACAATCTCTGATATGATGGTACTTGATGTCGATGTGTTTGGATCTATCATGAAATACTGGATTAGCCGAGAGTTTAATGCAACTCTGGTTATCACAGTAGGATCCAAATGAGACCTGAACAACCCGACCAGGATCTTCCTCATCCATATAGCCTCGCATGCAGCCAAACTTGCTGCCATATACTCGGCCTCTGCTGAACTGAGTGCCATGGATGTCTACTTCCTGCTGTACCAAGAAACTGTTGTCGACTCGATACTGAAGATCCCTCCAGATGTGCTCTTTCTGTCTGTCGGGCTCCCTGCCCAATCTGCATTCGTGAAGCCACATAGCTTCACCTCATCCTCCTATCTGTACCACAATCCATATCCTAATGTGCCTCTAAGATAACACAATACATGCTTGCCTGCCTTCCAGAAGAGCTTGGTAGGCTTAACCATAGCTTGTGAAAGCTGGTTAACAACATATCATATATCTGGTCGTGTATTGACCAGATATATAAGTGACCCCACCAACTGTCGATAAACAGTGGCATCCATTACCTCCGCTGAAGTAGCATCCTCCTTCCTCCAACCTCTAGGAAGAGGAGTATCAACAAGATTGCAGCGATGCATGTTGAACTTCTCCAATATCTCCCGAGCATACGTACCCTGAGAAAAAAATAGTCCATCACTGCGCTACCAAATTTCCAATCCCAGGAAATAATGAAGGAGGCCCAAGTCCTTCATCTCAAACTCCCGTGCAAGATCCTCCTTGCATGAAAGTATCAACAGCTCATCTCTCGTTAGAATCAAATCATCTACATAAAGTACAATGATAAGCAACTTACCCTCCACCACAATCTGGTATAGGTTAGGATCTGCCTCACTCTTGGAGAATCCAAGTCCAGTGAAATAATTGTTTATCCGTGTGTACCAAGCATGAGGTGTCTGTTTCAACCCATACAATGCTCTCTTGAGCTTGCACACATGCGACTCATTGCTGAAGATCTCGAAACCTTCGGGCTGCTCTATGTACACTTCCTCCTCAATGAATCCGTTAAGGAATGCAGTCTTCACATCCATTTGATGAATGTGCCACCCCATCTGCGCTGAGAGAGAAAGAATCGTCCGTATGGAAGAATACCTTGCGACAGGTGCAAAGGTCTCCTCATAATCGATCCCCTCTATCTTTGAGAAGCCTCGGGCAACAAATATTGCCTTGTACTTCTCCACACTCCTGTCAGCTAACTGCTTCTCTTTGTAGATCCATATCGAACCCACCATTGATTTCCCTTCCGGTCTTGGGACAATCTCCCATGCACTGTTTCTGACAATCGAATCATACTCTTCCACCATGGCATCTACCCATGCGGGGTCCTCCACAGCTTCCTCGAAAGAGGATGGCTTAGTCACGATACATTTGCTCACAAGACCCATGTATCCAGTGTACCGATCAGGTGATTGTCTCTGTCTGTGCTCTACTGTAGGTGGTCCTACAACCTTCTCTGCATCTCGAGCCAGTCTCTCAGCTTCTGTATTGCTCTTTCGCCCTCTGATGGTTGGCGCTGCATGAGTGGTCTCTTCCACTCCATGAACTTCATCTTGTGGCTGATCCAC
>APFE030420979.1:3294-13982 GCA_000404065.3 Pinus taeda
CTTCCACTTGGAGAATGATGATCTCTTACTCATCCCTGGTCGAAAATGGAGTGGCAAGTGTCAGAGGGGAAGCTCCTAGAAGATTCCATGATCTTCCACCTCGCATTTTTGTCCCTGCCATTTGTCCATTCCCGACCATCGCACCCTACAGAGGTGCAGATCAGTATGCATCGCACCCTGTACATTGGGAAGGTGATATGCATCGCACCCTCTACATTGAGCTTTCAATATGGTCCAATTTTGACCATTTATGAGCAGTTTTCAGTGGAGAACTTCTGGGAAATGATGTAATTAGTTGATCTTGTTCCTTTAGGCAGTGAAGCAACACTTTTAGGGACTTAAGAGCCCTCAATTTATGGACATTTGTGATTGGGGTTGAAGTGCCCAAAAATGTTTATAACAATAAGAGCAACCACATGTAGTGGAAGGTCTTACACTATTGCTGGGCTTCCCTACAATTCGTCAAGAATTCATCGCAGAGAAACTGTGCCTAGTTGAACTGGACCCCCTCTGTGCACTACTCTGCCAACGCAATTACTGATGCTAGCACCTCATGTGCGCAGCATTTCCTCATTAGCTTATCGGCCGGTAGCTGGGTGGCAACACACAATCCTTTTTCCTTGATGCTTTCTATTACATACCCTAGCTTCCTCTTCTCTAGCTTATATTTGGCCTTCATCACTTCCACGAGGGTCAAGTCACCGCTTTTTCCTACTATGGCTGTGGAATTGTTTCCTTGATGGGAAATCAAGAAATTCGGTGAATTAAATTAGTTGTGATGGGAATCAACTCCTCCAGCCAGAGATACCCATCATGTATGAGACACAGTAGTTGCCGAATGGAAAAAATCATGATAAGGCGTGTGGTGGTAGTGGGGTATCCACCACAAATGTAGTATCCTAGCCCTCTCCACGCCGCGTAACCATTTCTGCTGCAATAGTTGTTTTGCAGCTAGTTGTGGGAACTTCTTGCTATCTGCGAGGTCCCAATCTTCGAATTTTATATTAGGCACCCATTCCAGTAGTGGACTGTCAAACCTTATTTCGTTTGGAAGAAGTGGGGTCTGGAGCACTCTCTTCATGGCCTCCAGGTCCTTTGGTATCTTGACTGTCCCTTTCCATGGGACCATGTAGGGGGGTAACTTTCTTGCAAAAGGTACTTGGGAAAAAAAATTTGCGGTGTGCATGGGGACTTTGGAACCTCTAGTGCAGTTTTTGCCTCTCCAAGCTCCTCCTAGGTCACAAGGGGTTTTGGGGTTACTTTTGCGACTCGCACTTTGGTTTGTGTAGCCGTCATTGTTTCTACAGTGGATTTGCTCAGTCATGTACTTATGGGTGGCAAGGTATTGTGGTGCTCAATGATCTGTATCGGCTCAAATATCAAACAACCAAGTGTTTCCTCAAGGCTTCCCCAAGGTATTTTATAGTAATTTTTGAATTTGAATTCGTCGCTTCCCTCCACTTCTAAGTCATTAATACCTTCTTGGCAGCAGATCATCTCGAATCTAGCTCTTAATTCCTATCTTAATGGCCTGCCGCCCACTTCTTTTTACCTTAAATTAGACCTCTTGTCATGAACAGTGACATCAACGATCACCTCCCAGCCTACCCGCGCAATAGCGCAACCCGTTATGCGCAAATGTGATCCCTGTGACATACAGGCCCTGCGCGTAACCTCCCTTCTGCACAGCTCTCCTGTAGACTTGTTTATAGTCCCGTGCCTTCTTTTAACTACTTGGAGTGCTGAGACTATGCTTCCTACATATAGGCAGGTGGTCACACCCTCGGTGCAAGGCTTCCATTTTCCTACTAGCCCAGGCCGCGAGCATCCTTCAACTACCCTTGCATCCGGTAGTGCATCACGTTCTTCTTTGTATGGTATGCTCCCTTTTGTAGTAAGGTATGGTCATAGCCATGGTAGCAGGGTCGTAACTTTTTCTAATGTAGTAGTAGGGCCGGCGAGACTTGATCCCATCATGCTTAGTTTCTCACAACCTACTTGCACAACTTTGGTTTCCAGTTCACTAATTTCTTCGTCCAATGTCACACTTCTCTTCCTCTGTCGTGCCCACTCGTCATCAAGTTTGCGAAGTTTCATGCTCCCTTGCCAAATGGATTCTTGCAACTGCCTAATTCCTTTACCCAGGTCCTCATGTCTTGTCCCAACTGCAAGAGCTGTGGTCTGGGAATTATTCTTTGTCCTCCTAGTTTCCTCCCTTCTTGTCACTGTTGGGGTTATTTCCACACTTCAATTTTTTCTTATCGTCCTATAGGCCCATCGAGCTGCTGGTATGCACAGGTCCCAATCCTTCCATCCTGCCTGGTAAACTCTATTCATGATTATGCATAGCTTTGTGAATGCTTCGACGTGGGGTATTTGTGGTGTGCATCACTTTTCCTACTATCGCATTGGGTTCTGATTTTTTATCCTTAGCCTAGGATGTGATTGCACAGCACACGTTTGCACCCATCGACACAAGTGGGCACAGAAACTGCTTTTCCCTTACTGCCCGGCTCACATTAAACGTTGGGGACTCCTAAATCATAATTGCATCCATCTTCTACATTCATGGCAGATCCTAATATTCTTCTGGTGTGTATTTCACCATCATGTGGGTGTCGCACGCAACGCCCATCCCATTGCACCATACCACTATTGTTCTGGCACTGCCCTTTCAAATTTGTCTAAGAATTCATCCATGCCTATCTCCCAATCATACGTAGTCATCTCCCTTGCTTCGGTCGTCACGCACCGCTGTGATCTAATCGTCATGTTGCAATTCAGCGTTGTTACTTCGTGCAACCGGTTCTGCTAGTGTTCTAGTTCTTCATCTGAATCCAAAGTATAGGAACTGTCGCATTCCCATGAGATTCTCCCATCTGCAGTCGGGTTCACTCAATCCTAGTCTTGCACCATTATATGGTAAATGTAGTCCAGTTCATCATCATTGTCATCATCGCACATAGGTTAAATGTGGTGTGCTCCTTCAGTTGGATCTAGCGGAACTACTATGCGTAGGGACTTTTTCTTGAAAATCATCTTCCACTTCTTTAGGTTGATGACTCCATTTATATCTGTGGCCTAATCTATTCCTAGAAATGCGGGGTAAGGGTTGTTGTCATCAACAATCTCTATCACCTCAAAGTTCGTCTACATGCTCGTGCCTTCAATATCAATAGTTACCCCTTGCAACCTTCCCATGGGCAAGATCTTTTGTTGGTTCACCATTTGTAATTAAATAGGGGACTACTGCAATGTGTGCTTGCCGATGCGTTCCCATGTCTGCTTTGGCAACTCATTCACGTTTAAACCCAGGTCTAGGATTACCTGATCCATCTCATATTCACCAATTTGCGGCATCAATCAAATTTCTCTCCCAGTGTGCAAGGCATGCTTTCCTAGCTTCCGGACTACGTGAAATTCGCCAAACCTTGTGCACCTAGTGATCAGCTCTTGTAGTCCTTTAACTACTTTATTGTCATGTAGCAGCTTCATGCATGTCCCTAAAAAGGTAGTAAGCATAGAAGGATCCATTCCTGACTCTGATTGATCCTTACTACCTGAAGTAGAGGCCTCCGTTGAGCTCTTCTTAGCTTCCATAAACATTTCCCTTACACGTTCCAAGTCAAACTCAAGTTCCTTCATAGGAGCCTTGCAAACCCATGTATCGTCCTGAGGTTGCTTTCCCTTATATTCCCCTATGGTCACACCACTTCTGAGCACCATGTTCACGTTGGGGTCTTCTTCGTGCAATTCAAACCTCATCATCTGGATATTCTGAGCTAGAGTAAGCTATAGTACCCCTTTCTCAAGCATCTGTGCGATTAACGTAGGACAATCTACCACTTCATGATCAAACTGATAACAATACGAACAACATGTTCTAGTCAAATTTGTACAGTCATGCACATAGTGCCCAGGTCCTCCACAATTATAGTAGATTAACTGTCTGCGCCCTCTTCTGAGTCCCATTCCTCCTCATCCTCGACCTCGCCCTTGAAATCCACCGCACGCTATTGTTGCAGCTAGATCCTGCCCTCATGCCTCGATCTGCATCTTGTAGGTAGGTGTTCAATCCATCAACAATTCATAACTTCGACAGTTTCACTCATCATGGCCCATTGATCTATAGAAATTACAAAACAACTACTGCAAAGTCTGTGTATACTTCTGCAACAAATGACAGTTGTCCGTTGTGTGCTTTCCTCCCACCTGGCAGATCACACACCAGAGTGTGGGTGTTGCACTTGGCCCTACCTGTGCCTCTGGTCTCAACGGCATTGGTCCCCCTCCTGCCATATAGTTCGCGAATACTGGACAGTGATCCTTATTGTGGCCCTGGCCTTTACATTTCATGCACCATAATTCTTCACACGCTTCTGACTAGGGTTCCCTATCCTACTTCAAATTTTGCATCTCCAAGCATAGGTTCTATAGTTGCGCATGGATTTGTTGGACTCCCAACCCCAGATCCTGTATCGGTGTTTCATGCAACCTCATCGCCATTTCCAATGCTTCTGCCTGGATTGAAATCTTCTACTATGACAACACCGTCCTCAGGTGCGGCGTCAACGATGCCATAAACCACGCGCAGTGTTGTACATCCGTCAACATCATATTAGCTTCGCGGATTATAATTTTTAGCCTCTGATCCAGATCCCATGGGGTTTCACCTGGAAGCATCACGATCTCTTTGAATCTAATGATCGACTGTGTTTCTGATTTCGGTTGGCCAAATTCTCTGTTCAGCGTGTTCTAGATCTCCGCTATTCCTATATTTAGATGATCATTCGAGTTCTTAATATACCATTTCAACATGCTATCCTGCAGTGCACTTACCAGTGTGGCCTTCTTAATGTTGTCATCCATGACCCCATATGCTTTCCACACTTCTCTTACCACGAACCAGAACTAATCCGGGTCCTCCTTCCCTACTCCTCTGAATACGGGTAGCTTGATCATGCTTGCCATGCTGAACTGCAAGTTTGGTGGAGGTGGGGTGGTTGAAGATGGAGGTGAAATAGGTGAAGTGGGTGATGGCATAAGCAGAGGTGATAACTGCGGAACGTGTTGCCTTACCAAACTGGCCACACTTCTTGGGGAAGCCCAAGCGCACTCTTCCTCGCTCGCTCTCTGTAGTGAAATTAAAGGATTGTTTCCTAACCCTTCGATCCCTTTGTAGATCTTCCCACTTCACATCATGCCAATCATTAATGTATTCACATAACCTACTTCTCACATAATAGCATCTTAATCCAGTTATTCAGGGATTTGATGTACCTACCTCACTGTCCCTTGAGAAAGCATTGTTCTGCTTCTCTATAGCTCACGATTGTGTCTATCGTGAACTCAGTGATAAACCCTCCTATTATCCAATCGAGCCAATGGTCTATAGCCCATGTGATCTTATCTTCTAATGCCTCTAGTCTGTGCACTAACTTTGAAGTCCACACTATCGATTGATCAATCTTGTACCTTCCCTGGCTCTTGGCTAACGTCGCAATCCAATCATACAGCTCTAAAGAGAAGGTCATGAAGAAGATCTCGTGGATTTATGTATATACGTAGCGATCTAGCCACCTCTTCTCGGATATCTGTGGAGTTCTGTTTTCCTGTGTCACGAACTCGTGAAGCTTCTGATCCAACCAATCTTCAATTTCCTTCCTCGTAGGGTTCCAGTGTTCCGACATCAGACATCCTTAGGTAGATCCCGATCCTGGCAATGGAACCATTTGTTGGCTTATTGGGGCTTAAACCAAGTTCAGAAGTGTTTTAGCCAAATAAATCCTGAAACTACCGGCGCTTTCAGCAACAGTCCACGGAGCACGGACTGAAGTCTCACCCGAGGTAGTATGGGAGCATGCTAGAACTAGGTTTCCGCACCCTAGGGATGTCTTGATGAGATCTAAATGGTCACGAACTGATCCGGCGCACTAGTGCAGCTCCGCGCAGTTGTGTGACCTCCGAGTAGCTCTATACCGAACACAAAGGAGCGCTATCTAGATCCTCTAACCTTACTGTGTTATTATTATAGATCTAACTTAATGTAGTGGGCCCAGTAACCTTTATTAATCATTCAACATTTATAACCAGTGCGCGCAACCATAAACTATAAAAGATGCATAAACATATAACATAAGCATAAATATACAGATGTGCAAATGGATGCACAATATTTTAGACTAAACTTATCTTTTATTAACCTTTTGTTCCAATTACAATCCAATTCCACCCTGTGCACACAACTGCAGGGATTCGCGCACATAGTTGCAGACTCTACCAGGCCTCTTCACACACAGCTGTAAAGCCTCCTTCTACTATTACCACCCAAGACTTGAACTTACAAACTCAAAGCGAATATCCTATTCAAACACCCATAACACTAAAGATCAATACTAACCATAGAATGTCTTCTACACTTAGAGCCTCGCTCTATTTATACATTCCCATGGTCCATAGACCATGGGCAGGCCGACTCACTTTTCATTACCTTATATTATTTTTAGGCAGACAACACTTTGACTTGACTCATTACAATTCGAGCTCCATGCACTTTGTGGAGCCTTTACAATACAATTACCTAAAATTGTGAGCTTTACACCCCAAAACCATTACGTGGGGGATCCATTGCCCAACAAAGACCTTTTGGAGATCTAGAGAAATAGATGATTTCGATGTGGGAACCTCTAGTGAACATAATTCTACAATTACACCCCATTGTTCTTTCTTTAGAAGCTTTTCCATGTTTTTCGGGCTAATTATATTTCTTGGTTTCCCTAAGATGCCCCTTAATTCCACTTCCTTTCCTTCCCAAAACAATTTCAAGAAAAGTTCTTGAAAATTAAAAGTTATTGTACCCAAAGACTGTAGCCATTGGACTCCTAGTACAACATCAGCACTACCCATTGGAATGGAAAGCATTGGACTATTTTATACATACTATCCCATGGATATCTTGATATTATGGCACTTTCCATGATCTGAATTGGATCCATGAAGACTAATTGGAAGAACCATGGTCGTACCAGGTCGAGACAGACTCCAAAGAATTTAGAACAGTGATCAAAAACACCACTAAACGAATGGCAGTTGGCAGCCACCGTGGAACGACAAGGACCTCAATCAAAGCGTGCTGACCAAGCCCCATGGAGACTACGCAGGAGGCAAAATTGGCCCCTGGGAGGCCCAGATAGGGAAACAGAGGGAGATTTTGATGCGCAATGCAAAAACCCTCAAAAAGGAGAGGCCCCAAGCACAGTCGCGTGGGAGCCAAGAAAATTGTGGATTAAAGGCTAAGAGCTAAAGGCAGGACCCACTCCAAAACCGGTAGTATTGATTGGACGCATCCATGGGCAGTAAGCAATTTTGGTGAAAGCAGAATGATTCCACCCAGTGCCCGATGCGTGGCGAGTAGAGGAGACAGAAAACTGCTACTCATCGCGCACTAACAGACGAGCAAGTCCACAATGTGAAATGAGCAGATGGCATTGGATCTAGGGGATCCAGATCTGAGGGTTGATATCGCGCCTGATGGTAAGACTAGATTTAATGAGGGAATAAGCCGCAATTTAGAAGAATCTAAGTTCCACTTTGACCACCAAGGTGGTGGAAGACTCATTCCACGACATAATCAAAGAATTGAACTGACGAAGCAAGTTGGTACAATTTGCAAGAGGACAAGTGGCCACTCCCTGTGAGCCCGATGATGACGCCAAAACAGGGAACTCCAAGCGAATATGTAGCAAGCAAATCAACGAAAGGGAAGAGGAATCAAACTGCCATGAGCCCGAATGGATTTAAAGCCATGAACAGAGAATAGAAAGGACACTCAAAGAGGAACATCGAAGGCAGAAGACAAGAGAAGAGAATAACCAGTAAAGCAAAAATTAGAAAGAAGACAGAAGGGCCGATCTAAGCAAAGGCAACATCGAGCACTAGAGAGCTTGAGAGATTCAAGCCATCCCTGAGAGGATTTGTCAAACCAGAGAGGTCAAAGAGCTAGTAAGGAAAAAAGTCTGTGTACACTAGTGGTTTGGGGAATCCAAAAACCACCCTTCCAAGCCAATCTATTTCAGGAGACTCATATTGAGCTCCTTCATTGTAATTCTCTACTTCAAGACACAATAAAAGAAGGCCACCACTGAGCGCTAGACCGGAGATGTAGCCCTGGAGGATAAGGTGAACTCCTTATTAATTTCTTGTGTTCTTGTATTTGCTTACTGTATTTTTCTGTTGTTTTCCATTTCAAGTGTCTGTGTATTTGCAATTTGATTGATCCATTGCCTAAATAACATAGACACACACCAGCACATGAGTTTGTAATACCTTCATTTAATAAATTCTTAACTGAGATCACTCATAGGGTGATTATCAGATCAAGTGGTATCAGAGCCCTGGGTTGTAAGGTTAGACAAGCTTGTGTTGGTTTAGTTGTTGAATTCTCACTAGATCAAATCTCAAATTAGGAGAAGGAGTGTTGATCAAAACTAATCTTGAAATTTGGGAGAGTCTATCCTCGGAAGACAATGTCAGAGGAAGGTTCTGTGGGGCCAGACCCTCAATTCACAGAAAGTTTCCTAGCTATAAAGTCTATGGTAGAAGAAATATATAGGGACTTTAGAAAGCATAAGGATGAATATTCATCAGGTTCTAAACAAGACAAAGAAGAATATGGGTCTCATTCCCATGACCACTCAAAAGGAAAAGGGAAAGAGGAAAACTTCCTCACACCTCCTAATAGCCCTGTACATAATAAGAAAGCATCTTTGATCAAGCTACATGTTAAATTTTACTTGCCTATATATGATGGAGAGCTAAATCCTGAAAAGTTGGACAATTGGATTAGACAAATTGATGTGTATTGCAGAGTACAGAACATCGACTCAGACAAGAGAAAAATTTAGCTGGCAAGCCTACACCTAGGAGGCACTACCTTGGTTTGGTGGGAAGGCAGAACCCAAGCTGACATTGAAAGACATGGTAAGACTATCTCTATTTGGATTGACTTTGTTTCTACAATCAAGAAGCAGTTCTATCCATTGGCCTACATGCAACAAGCCATGATGAGTTGGCAAACTCTTCGGAAGTTGAAAGGGCAAAGTGTGCAAGGGTACACTCAAGAATTTAGAAAGAGAACATTGATTCTAGGGATCTCATTAGACTCACCAAAGACTCTTTTGAAGTACATTGGTGATCTACATAGCTATATGAGGCATACCATCCTCATGTTTAATCCCACCAATATAGATGAGGTATATGTACAAGCTACTCATCTAGAAGCTAGAGGAAAGAGTGGAAATCTAGAAGTTGGGGGACCGTCCCAACCCACTGCAAGCAAGAGCAAGGAGAAAAGAAAGAAAAAGTGGAAAGCAAGGAAGGCGAACACTACACAGAAAAGCAAAGCTTCATGCACTCACTGTAAAAAGGAGGGGCATGATGATAAGCATTGTTGGATTCTGCATCTAGAGCTGAGACCTAAGAAGTCCGAGGGCAAGAAGAAGAAGATTGTTGTAGCTATTGAGAAATATTTGGGTTCAGACTTGGGAGATAAAATAATCATTGCAGCCACAGGTATAAAAGGTAAGAATTTTGAAGCATCTACTAGTAATTCTACTCAAACTATTATTGATGAAGAACATGAGAGAAAAAGACATGAGCTTTTCCATATTCAAGTTGTTTCCAAATATCAGAAGATTGATACTTTGTTTGATAGTGGCTCACAAGCAAATTTGATTTCTGAAGCAATTGTAAAGAAATTGGTATTAGCAACTACACCTCACAAGAAGCCATACCCATTAGGATGGTTGAATGATAAAGCACAACTACAAGTGACTAGACAGTGTAAACTCAAGTTTTCTTTTGGGTCAGCATTTGTAGATGAGGTTGAGTTAGACATAATTCCTTTGGATATATGTGGAATTGTTTTAGGGAGTCCTTACTTGTATGATAGAAAATCTATTTTCTATGGAGTTGAGAACAAGTATCTACTTGTTGGGAACACTGATTCTTTCATTAAGGACTCTCATGACTTTGTAAATCTTATTAAAAATGAGATGTTAAACCCTGGTGACATCCTTGTTAGCTTTGACGTAGTATCCTTATTCACCAAAATCCCTCTTGATGAAGCCATTCAGGCTATAAAAGATGTTACTGATCTGAGAACAGAAAAACTGGTTGAAATTTGTTTACGATCAACTGTTTTCACCTTCCATGGTGAATATTATGAGTAGACATCTGGGGTGGCAATGGGATCACCCCTTTCACCAATTATGGCCAACTTATACATGGAATACTTTGAAAAGAAAGCCCTTGAATCATACCCTTTGAAGCTAGCTTGGTGGAAGCAATTCGTGGATGATACCAATATAAAATGGACTCATGGTAAAACAGATCTTGACAAGTTTTTTATTCATCTCAACTCTGTCTCCCCAGAGATAAAATTCACTATGGAGCTTGAAGAAAACATGAGCATCCCATTTTTAGATGTGCTCATCATCAGGAAGGAGGATGGCTCATTGGGACATAAGGTTTTCAGGAAGTCAACCCTGTTAGGATATTCCGACACATAGGAATAGTTAAGTTCAACTTGGTCTAGTATAGAGTTAGGTATAGAGTTAGGTAAAGTGTGTTTCTTTACCGTTGTACATTTTGTAACTTACAATCCGACGGTCACGATATGTAGTGATCCG
>APFE030420981.1:0-15037 GCA_000404065.3 Pinus taeda
AATACAATACATTATACACTTTACAATGTTTACAATGCTTTACAAGTATACTTGGAAACACCAAGTTTCATACTTAGCCAATTTTACATCACGGCAACACCTTCGTGTGCCAACCAAGTTCCTTGCCCGAGTTGGGCGGGCGCGCCCTCACACGAATCGCCAACCGCACTCCTCAACCGAACTTTGTTCACCTTGCATGATGGGCGAGCGACCTCACCCAAGTCACCTGTTCACTGTATCATTTCAACCAGTGGCGACTTCACCCAAGTCTCCTCCGCATACACCTTCGCACGGCAGGCGGGCGACCTCACTCGAGTCTCCACCCGCGTTCACCAAACAAACCGACGCCTTCACCCGAGAGTCACCCGCGTCCACTAACTGAACATCGAACACCCTCACCCGAGTTTCATCCATGTCGTTTGCTTCTGCCCGGCGGGTGCCCTCACCCGAGGCTTACCCGCGTTTCCTCCGAACTGTGGGCGGGCACCTTCGTGCAACCCGTGCCCACGCTCTCACCTGGTAACCAAGTTTGTGTGTTCTCTATGTAGTGTTGCCCGTGGAGTGGGCGCATAAGACTGCACCTCGCTGCGACCTTCTACACCTTCACACTTCCCTTGCGATGATAGAATGATGCTCGAATTTCTTGCCTTCAAATGCCTCAACGCATCGTTTACTTATATGGATGGTAGGGTGAGTTGAGCTACCCAATCTGACTCATCCACCATGTATTGAACGCCCCTTACACCATCTCAGCTCGCCCTCCATTGTTGGTCGGCCAACAACATAGCGTTCAAGTCGCCACAATCGTGTAAGTCGGCGGTGGGTGTGTTTACATGCTCCCCACGCTATATAAAATTTCGCTCACCATCTAATGCACATTACTTCATTGTAACTTCACACATTTCTGTCCAAGCTGCTCCTTCGTCCATATTTCCAACTCGTTTGCTCACCAACCGAGTCGCACTTCGCGTGGCAGTCATGCCTCGGACCGCAGGTCCTTATATCCTCCCCCACTTGAAATCATTGTCGTCCTTGACAATATCTCATCCTGGCAACCACCTGTCACCAAGATATCCATACCAAGGCATACACCCCATCGGTATGTCATACATCGGAAATCATCTCAACCCATGACCATCAACCACCCTGTCACAATTTCCACATGCTGCTCCTCATTGTGGAAGGCTAGCCCCTCCATCTCAAGCTACATGCTTCCTGCAACATTGTGTCGACCTCATCATGTGTCGTCCTCGTGTGAATTGTTGCCATGATACTCCAACATATTGCTAACACATCTTTGTACATGTCGTCCCCCATGTTTGAACTAGTCGGGTGATCAGTCCAATTATCACGCTCAAACCATGAGAATGCACATCCTCATGCCACCATCAATCGTTTCTCAAAACATCCCATCACATCATCAAATCGATCAAGAATCCATCTCCATATAAGCGTAAGCCATGCTCGGGTCCATGAAATAGCCCTCATCTCATCTACAACATGTTGTCTATGATGTTTGGTGTCAATGTGCTGCGTGAAAGCAGTCACATCTATCCCAACATCATCCATCTGCAAAACATCCATCTCCTCAAAGTGAAGAGATCATCTCATCAAACTTCGACTCTCGATGTGCCACATCCAGGTCCACGAAGCTACCTCCATCACATCTGTATGTGCCATCCCTCAAGTTTTCCATAGAAACAAGTATACACCTATCTCATATATCCATGTGCTGCCCATGATCATAGATCAATCAACTCCCATATGTCAAAGTGGTTAAGTCTCGGCTCAACCCATGCCAAAGTGTTGCCACCAAGGCATCATCATCATTGTAACTCCATCACTCCAAAGTGTCTCATATCAATCCTCCTCATCAAGTCACTCTTCCAAGCCACACCCACACATGTACTCGAAATTATGCATCCCATTCTGCATCAAAGTCTCTGACCTCGGCTCCTCAATGCATCAGATCCTCCAAGTCCACCATATATGAAGCCCTCCAAAAGTCACAACCTCATGTCATCATGAGCTCCATGAGTCATCTCCAACCAACATCTAGCAAGCATACAAGTCTCGGCCCAAAGGTCTCTGCAAGATGCCTCAGCGCTCCATGTAGTAGGAAGGCTCCATAGTCTGCTCATAACTCCATCCAAGTCCATGGCCTTGTTGTACAAGAGTGCAAAACCTCTCCATCAGCTCATAAGTAAAACATCTCCATGTCATACCAACAAATCTACCTACACAACATCCATGCCTTGGCACTCCTCATTGGATGCCCATAAGTGACACCTCTATAAGTGCTCCTGCATAAGACTGCCATGCTCCATGTCTCCAACCTGATGTCCATGACTAAGTTGCCCATGTAGTCCAACTAGGTAGACCCATCACAACAATCAGTCATCCTCATCCAAGTCTACAATATTCGGTCTAGTGAACTCAGTCACCCAACCATATCATCATCACATGAGTCTCTCCATCATAGCTCACCCACTAAAGGTTCCACCAAGACTTTCTTCTTGGTCTCGGCCGTGAGAAGTCCACCCAAACATCATCATACCTTAAGTGTGTGCCCTCCTCAATCTTTCCATGAGTCATGTCGGGCACTTAGCCAATTCTCCATGTGGCTAAAGCATGACCCAATCCTCCACAACGATCATCATGTTCCTCCCTTGTCACGAGCCCTTGTACCTTCTACCATAAGGTCAGAAACAACCCCAATAAGTCCTGCAATAGTCAACAATCCTTTCTTTTCCATACAAGGTTTCATCATAGGCATCCATGGTAAGATCCTCCTTAGCATCGGCAAACTAACTTTTCTCTTCCCTACATATGGTTCATCTACCAAATGCTCAAGTGAAACACAAGTATAAATACTTACTTCATCATCATCATGTGGCTCCTCCGTGTGAGTATCCTCATCCATCCATGTTTGCAAACTGCACGATCCTAGTCCAACTTGATCAATCTCAAGTTCATCCTCCACCGTTGTCACATCTGCAACATCCTCAATAATCACAACTTCCTCTTCCTTGTCAGCACAATTTGCAACTTCATCCCGCTCCATTGTCCAACCAGGTTGAAGAAGTTTGTCTTGAACATTCTTTTCCAAGACTTCAAGTTCCTTTCGAATCCGAGGATTCTCTTCCTTCATCCGCTTCAACCTGTATAAGGTAAGCAAGAGCTTCCCTTCGCATTCTTCCAAACCTGCCATGCCTTGTCGTTCAGTTTGGCCCAAGCACTAAGCTTCACCTCTGCTAAACATGTTTCACCATTCACCAGCTTCACCAAGTTCCCTGCAATCATGAACCAACCCTTGTTCCACTTGTATGTGAAACTAGCTTCCTTCACCTGCAAGTACTTGCTTCCATTGTCATCTACTGTCAAGTGCTTACACACTTGCCTCATCCAACTTCCTGCAAGACTTTTCCAAGTCTTTAGACTAGCTCTGATACCACCTGTTATGCCCCCAGGCCTACAGTAGTCTTCCAACCGTACTTGGCAAGGTGCGGCACCACCGAACACTTTCTTTTCACCAATACTTATGTTCATGGACTACGCCTAACCATATGACCTACTTAGTTTGTTTTTAGCAACCAAGTAATTATTATGTTTCCTTTATACCAATGAACACCCATACACATTCATTATCATCAGCAATTATACAAGAGAACACAATTGCACAGTATAAAGGGAGGGGCAACTCCATGAACAATGAGTCTGCCCAAATACAATATATTATACACTTTACAATGTTTACAATGCTTTACAAGTATACTTGGAAACACCAAGTTTCATACTTAGTCAATTTTACATCAAGGCCACGCCTTCATGTGCCAACCAAGTTCCTTGCCCGAGTTGGGCAGGCGCACCTTCACACAGACCGCCAACCACACTCCTCAACCGAACTTCGTTCACCTTGCACGACGGGCGGGTGACCTCACTTGAGTCACCCGTTCACCCTTCGTATCGTTTCAACCAGCGGTGACTTCACCCAAGTCTCCACTGCATACACCATCGCATGGCGAGCGGGCGACCTCACCCGAGTCTCCGCCCGTGTTCACCAAACGAACCGACACCTTCACCCGAGAGTCACTTGCATCCACCAACCAAACGCCGAACGCCCTCACCCGAGTTTCATCCATGTCGTTTGCTTCTGCTCGGCGGGCGCCCTCACCTGAGGCTTACCCGCATTTTCTCCGAACGATGGGCGGGCACCTTCGTGTGACTCGTGCCCACGCCCTTACCTGATAACCAAGTCTGCATGTTCTCCGTGTAGTGCTGCCCATGGAGCGGGCGCATAAGACTACAACTCGTTGTGGTCTTCTACACCTTCGCACTTCCCTTGCGATGATCGAATGATGCTCGAATTGCTTGCCTTCAAATGCCTCAACGCATTGTTTACTTATATGGATGGTAGGGCGAGTCGAGCTTCCCAAGTCGACTCGTCCACCATGTATTGAATGCCCCTTACACCATCGCAGCTCGCCCTCCATTGTTGGTCGGCCAACAACATAGCATTCGAGTCGTCACAATCGTGTAAGTCAGTCATGGGTGTGTTTACATGCTCCCCACGCTATATAAACTTTCGCTCACCATCTAATGCACATTACTTCACTATAACTTCGCACATTTCTGTCCAAGCTGCTCCTTCATCCATATTTCCAACTCGTTTGCTCACCAACCAAGTCGCACTTCACGTGGCGGTCATGCCTCGGACCACAGGTCCTTACAATTAGGGATCCTTCCTCGGTTTCATATTACTTTGGGAGGAAAAATCATTTATTTGAATGTGATGGTAGTCCTAAGCCCTTTAGATTAAAATTTACCTCTTGGGCACGATTATGTTTATAACATGGGAGCTATTGTTTCAACACTCTTTCGAGTGATTTGTTTCTCGCATGAAGGCGAAATTGTCATCATTGACCAGCTTTCATTTCTTGGTCCAAATATGGCTTCTAGTCAACCATCTTCCCTAATTGATCCTTTTGTACCAATGGTATCATCCCCACCACGGGTTAATTATGTGGCAACTTGTTCCATACCTACATCAACTAATGATCAATTCAGTGATGTTGTACATCATGTACTGGGGGCATTATGTCACGCCCCCAATTCTTTTTTCGTTAAATTGGACGGGTGCGGCACCGCCTAAGTAATTAACATGTTCCATTGTTATCTTACTTTACGAACTATGCCTTAACATTCATCTTCATTCATGAATAACATAATATTAATGTGCGAAATCCATTAACATTACAACATCAACAATATAGAATAGCAGGAGAACACATCACATGTAAGAATAATCTTTTATTATATAAGTGTAAGAAAGTTTACAATGACCGGGATCTAGGCTCCACCGGTGTTACAAAGTCGGGCGCCCACTCGTGCACAACTGCACGGTGGCCTCACCCTCCAACTAAACATACGACATACACGAGTCCTTTTCCAAGATGGGCGGTTGTGCTCGTGCATGACCCACACCCATGTTACAACCCAAAGCTCATTCAACAATCTTCGGCAGGAAGGCGCCCTCACACGCCCACCACCTGTGCCTCAACTAAACAACCTTGTGCCAAGTCTTGTATAACTGTGCCAGGCAGGCGAGCGCATGACTTGCGCCTTGCTGCGGCTATACTCCTTCGCTCACACCTTTCATTGATGATTAAAGACCGAAGTGCGATGGTTTAAATGCCAACCTTCCATCACAAATATATACGATGTCTACGCGTGGAGGTCCCTCCCTCAGCCGACCCTCCATCCATCTTTCCAACCGCCGCATTTATGCAATCGTTCAACGGCTTTGTAGGTCGGCCCGCCCATGGTGCGGGACCGCCCCTCAATCTACCCTCCGTTTTCCTTCGCTCCTCAGTCGGCTTGCAAGACGAGCTCCCCAACTCGCCCATATAAGTGTGGAACACCAACCTGCCCGCGCATAATATATCACCTTATCCTTGGTTGTTCCTTCACATAATTTTCATGACTTGGCTACTTCGCACGATGGGAGGGCGCGCCCGGTTGGTGAGCCAACTGCAGGGCGTTACATCCTCCCCCACTTGAAATCGTTGCCGCCCTCGACAATCCCGACCTCCTCAATAGCTTTCTGTCATACTTCTCAATCTTCTTCCATCTCCAAAGTGAGTCCTCCAATTCCCAGCTTTCTTCCTTCGGTGCATTCTTCAATCTGACAATAAATTCATGTTTCATGTGGCAACCAATCCCTGTAGTTCTACAGCTCAAAATATTCTCCAACTCCAAATATGCCTTGTCCACAATCCCAGCTGGTCCTCTCGGTGGTTCAACTCTTTATGGATGATCAACATCAAGTCTGCATCTCTTCAACTGACTCATGTGAAAAACCGGATGCTTCATGTGCATATGGTGTGGAAGCTCCAGCTCGTAAGCAACTTCCCCCACTCTCTTCTTCACTCGGAATGGTCCCTCATACTTCCATGTCAGTTTGCTCGCAGTCCCCTTAGCTAGCTGAAACTGCTCCCCGGTAATCCTGAGAAACACCATATCTCCCACACTGAAGTGTACATCCCATCTCCCTCTATCAGCCCATTTCTTCATTCTCCTTGTAGCTTCATGCAAGTGCAACCGTGCCAGCTCCAAGGTTTCATCCCAAGCCTTCATGAACTTCTTCGCATGAGGACTCCTCAAAAAACCTCCTGTCACTATGGTATGCAGTGTGACTGGCATCTGCCCATTCACCAACTCAAATGGACTGTACCCTGTCACGGAACTCTTTTGAATGTTGTAGCTCAACTGAGCAACATCCAAGAGTTCAAGCGAATTCTTATAATCAACCGTAACATAATGTCTCAAGTAACCCTCTAGCAATGCGTTGATCCTCTCGATCTGTCCATCTATCTGTGGATGGTAACTCGAACTCATCAATAATTCTATCCCGACTAACTTGAACAATGTGGTCCAAAATCTACCTGTAAAACGTGGATCTCGGTTCGACATGATGCTTAATGGCATCCCCTAATACTTCACTATGTTCTTAAATAACAACTTCGTAGTCCGCTCGGCTCCACAAGGCATCTTTGTTGGAACAAAGACAACATACTTGGAAAAACGATCAACCATGACCATAATCCCATTATACCACTGAACCTGTGGCAACTGAGAAATGAAGTCCATCGAGACACTCATCCATGGCCTCTCAGGAATCGGTAATTGATTATCCGATTTGTCCTGTTCAAAAATTATGCACGTATGTACATACTCTTCTACGTCCTCCCGCATCTTCTCCCAAAAGAATCCTCTCTCCAACAATGACAAAGAACGACACTACCCTGGGTGGCCAGCCCACGGTGAGTCGTGGCACTCCTTCAAAAGGTGTCTCCTGATTCCAGATGACTTTGGAACATAGAGTCGGTTTCCAAAGAACAAGAACCCGTCTCGTAGAAAGAACTTTCATGTCTTCCCCTCCTTTATCTACTTCATATATTTTGTGCCAAAGTATCGGTCTCAACAATTTCCTTGAGCTTATTCTGCATCTCTTCTGACATTTGAATTCGACTCCTACTCCTTTCTGCCCGGTCTTCTCCCTCCAATGTTGCAAGTTGTCCCTTCCTACTAAGGGAATCTGCTACGTCATTGTGCCTTCCCGGTCTATACTCGATAGTCATGTCGAATTCTGCCAAGAAGTCTTACCAACAAGCTTACTTCACAGAAAGCTTCGGTTGTGATGCAAAATAACTTGCTGCAACATTGTCAGTCTTGACAACAAACGACTTCCCAATCAGGTAATGCCTCCACACATGAAGACAATGAATGATTGTAGTCATCTCCTTCTCATGGACTAGATACCTTCGTTCTCTATCCTGCAACTTCTGACTCTCATATGCCACCAGATGCCCATCTTGCATAAGAACCCCTCCTATGGCAAAATCTGAAGCATCTGTGTGTACCTCAAATAGTCTCTCAAAGTCAGGCAACTTCAGTATCGGTGCTATAACCATCCTCATCTTCAAGTCATCAAATGCCTTCTGACATTTATTCGTCCAACTCCATCTCTTGTCTTTCTTCAATAGGTTTGTCAGTGATGATGTTACCTTGGAGTACCCCTTTACAAACTTCCATTGGTAGTTGGTCATGCCCAAAAACACCCTCATCTCATGGACATTCTTCAGTTCAACCTAGTCCTCAATTACCTTCACTCTACTCGGCTCCATCCGTATGTACCCTTGACCAATTATATGCCCAAGAAACGGAATCTCAGTCTGAGCGAACACACACTTAGACTTCTTCAAGTACAACTGATTTGCCCTTAGGGCCTCGAACACCATCGCCAAGTGCTTCTTATGATCTTCCATGTTGTCATTGTACACCACTATATCGTCCAAGTACACTTCTACGGACGAATCCAAGTATGGTCGTAGGACATCATTCATCAAAGTGCAAAATGTAGCAGGAGCATTACACAACTAGAATGGCATAACAAGGAACTCAAAGCTACCATACCTTGCCACTAACACGATCTTCTTCTCATCTCTTTCAGTTATCCGTACCTGATAATATCCAAGCCTCAAGTCCAGCTTGGAAAACACTCGGGCTTTCGCAAGCTTGTCAAAGCAATCAACAGCCAATGGCAAAGGATACTTGTTCCTTACTGTCTGCTTGTTCAATGCACGGTAATCACAACACGTTCACAGCTCATTCGAATCCTTCTTCTGCTGGAACAATATTGGAGCTCCATAGGGGGACCTTGAAGGTCTAATGAACCCTGCATCAACTAACTCCTTTAACTGTCGTTTCAATTCCTCCAACTTAGGTCCTGATAATCGATAAGGTGCTTTAGCTGGGGGTTGCTTTCCTGGCTCAAGCTCAACACTATGGTTCACTGCACGCCTTGGTGGAAACTTCTTTGGTAGCTCATCAAGCATCAAATCCGCATATTTGGTCAGTACCTATCTCGGCTAGAACATGCATCCCCACTCCATCACCTTCTATTCCCTTGAACATCATTGCATATGTCTCCATATCTGACTCCTTCATAGCCTTCTCCAAACTTAGTGTAGAAACATGCTGCACCTTGACTTCTCTCCTTTGCCTATGAGTGGGCAAAGTCCAAGTTTGTGTCTGTCCAACCAACACCACCTCATCACATAAGGGGACAACAATTGCCTTGTTTCCCTTCAAGAAATCTTGTCCCAATATCATATCGAAGTCGTTCATCTCCATCACTGTGAAGTCCAACTGACCCTTCCAGTCTTTTATCTACACAGGCACTTCGTGTGCCAAACCCGCCACTTTAGCTCTAGAGTTCACTGCCTTGATTTCCACATTCGATGGGAAGATCATCAGTCCAACCTCTTTTTCCAATCGTGTCGTCATGAAGTTATGAGTGGCCCCTGTGTCCACCAGAGCTTGAATGGTCTTGCCATGAATCATCAAGTCCACGAAACCCAGACTATTAATCCATGATTTCTCCATAACTTTTCCCTGCATACATGTTTGTTCTCTGCTTCTGTCATCATACACCGGCTTCACTACCTGTGAACCTACTCCGATACCACCTGTCACGCCCCCAATTCTTTTTTCGTTAAATTGGATGGGTGTGGCACCGCCTAAGTAATTAACATGTTCCATTGTTATCTTACTTTACGAACTACGCCTTAACATTCATCTTCATTCATGAATAACATAATATTAATGTGCGAAATCCATTAACATTACAACATCAACAATATAGAACAACAGGAGAATACATCACATGTAAGAATAATATTTTATTATATAAGTGTAAGAAAGTTTACAATGATCGGAAGCTAGGCTGCACTGGCGTTACAAAGTCGGGTGCCCACCCGTGCACGACTGCACGGTGGCCTCACCCACCAACCGAACACACAACATACACGAGCCCTTTGCCAAGGCGGGTAGGCGTGCCCGTGCACGACCCACACCCGTGTTACACCCCAAAACTCGTTCAACAATCTTCGGCGGGCGGGCGCCCTCACACGCCCACCACCCGGGCCTCAACCAAACAACCTCATGCCAAGTCTTGTATAAAAGTGTCGGAGGGTGGGCGCAGTACCTGCGCCTCGCTGCGGCTATACTCCTTCGCTCGCACTTCTCGTTGATGATTGAAGACTGAAGTGCGATGGTTTAAATGCCAACCTTCCATCGCAAATATATACGATGTCTACGTGTGGAGGTCACGCCCTCAGCCGACCCTCCATTCATCTTTCCAACCGCCGTGTCTATGTAATCGTTCAATGCCTTTGTAGGTCGGCCCGCCCATGGCGCGTGACCGCCCCTCAATCTGTCCTCTGTTTGCCTTTGCTCCTCAGTCGGCTTGCAAGACGAGCTCCCCAACTCGCCCATATAAGTGTGGAACGCCAACTTGCCCGCGCATAATATATCGCCTCATCCTTCGTCGTTCCTTGGCATATTTTCATGACTTGCCTACTTTGCACAGTGGGAGGGCGCGTTCAGTTGGTGAGCCACCCGCAGGGCGTTACACATTGGAACTAGATCTCTCCTTCATGACCTCTTATGGGTTGTGATAGGAGTATGAGGATAGTTCCTGGTCTTGTGTCAACCTCGTTAAAAAATGAAATAAGGAATACGAGGATAGTTCTTTTATTGTGTCAACCTTGTTAAAAAATGAAACATGCCCATGAGGATAGTTCCTTGTCCTATGTCAACCTCGTTAAAAAATGAAACCAAGGGTATGAGGATAGTTCTTTTACTGTGTCAACCTACTTTAAAAATGAAACAGGTCCATGAGGATAGTTCTTTTGCTGTGTCAACCTCATTAAAAAATGAAACAGGTCAATGAGGACAATTACTCATCTTATGTCAACCTCATTAAAAAATGAAACTAAGGGTATGAGTAGAGTTCCTTGTCTTGTGTCAAGCTCATTAAAAAATGAAACAAGGTACCCTGGAGCAAGTTCCAAGTCGAGTCTTTGATTAAATCTCGTAAAAGAACCTTCATTCCATCCACTTGATAGCCATGAGTAGTCTAATTATATGAATGTAATGAAACTTAGGGGGCATGTACCTAATGATAAAGTTAAGTTTCCCTGTAGGTTATGTGAAAAGAATCACCCCATTCACCTTTGTCCCTATCTGGACGAAGCCAAAAAGGTGTTGGATAACCGTCCTGCTTCATCGCAGTGACTTCCATCTGGTTATAGGAGACTCTCCCTTTCATCATGTTGGGGGCATGTAAACCAATCTCAAGCATAGTTCTTCATTTCAAGCTTGCGTAAAAATGAAACTGAATTCAAGCATAGTTCTTCGTTTTAAGCTTGTATAAAAATGAAACTAAATCCAAGCATAGTTTTTTGTTTCAAGCTTGTGTAAACATGAAACTGAATCCAAGCATAGTTTCCCATGGTTCAAGCTTGTGTAAAAATGAACCCATCTCCATTTAATCCTCATGATTGCCATTCTATCAACCTCTTTCATTAGATAAGCCTTAGTTGTTTTCATCCCATCGCCGCCATCCCTTTGGCTAATCATACGCTTTGACTTGGTTGTTTTACCCTTTTTGAGGGATAGTTGCAATGAATGGTCTTATTAGCCAGCCTCTTCACATAAATCAACATGTTTTGAGAATTTCCAACATCACCAGAACCAATTGCTACCTTAGACACCACTCATTCCTCAAAATGGAGTCCTCTTTAAGCTTTTTTTTAGGTTCTCTAAACATGAAAAGATTGTCGAGCGCTTGTCCTTTCCAGCTCATTAACAGATTGTAAATGATATCTCTCTTGTATTATTTTACACTTTTTTCGGACTTGAGATATTAATTTACAAAAAAGAACTTTTGGAGTTTCCTTTTTTGTCCCTTTTCAAACTCTTTAAACATGAAAAGGATCGAGTTATCTTTGTCGTTAAAGTTGTTAAAAACATCAAATAGCGACAAACTTGTCCATCTAAACAAGACCGAGTTTCACCTTCGCTAGACTCGTTAAAGCATCAAATAGTGATGGATTCACCTAAAGGGTGAAATTGTACAACAAGCATATGTTATCATCTTCAAGCTTGATAAAAATAAAGAGGTACTGGTTAGCAATGGCTGGGGAAAATTGGAAAAAAGGGGAAAACACTTTATGGTAGCAAGTCGCTCTTGAACATGACACTTTCACCTCATCACCGAAACTATGTGGGTTGGGTCATTCAACTTGATGGTTATCACATCATTGGTCTATCATACCATCCATTACTTTGTTTTGGGCCAATGCTACCAATTCAACTTAGTGTCGCTGACATGTTCACGAGAAGTCATTCAGTTCAAACTTCATCCTTTGCAATATCGTAAACCTTCATTTTCATGACTACCATTCCTGAACCTTATGTCGCCAGTCGATTTTTCATCTCCAAAATCATTTACCTCATTTTGTGTTGTTGATGTGGGATGCATCAAGGCCCTCCTGCGATGAGTCGCTTCTTGTCGACATCAACACATTATCCAAGAAGTTGACTCAGAAACACACCTTCAGTACCTTGAAGCTTGCATACATCAATGACAGGTTTCTTGCTTCCGGTGATAGGTTGACATCACTGGCCTTTGACCAAGAGACTTTGTATGGTGTTCAACATCAAATCATTTATTCACACCATGCGAAATGTACTGTAATACCTTGAGGTTCATTATAATTATCGGTGATTCCTCTCGCGTCTGTTAACAACTTACATCATTGGCTAGTAATCAGACGATGTCTTCCCATGTTCGACTTCAGATCATCTATTCACATGGTTAGACTTGTACTTGAGCGAAAAATTGAATGAGATTGAAGACCTCGGATCTAGTTTCATCCATCCGGGTTGCGATATTTTCAGGAGTACTAAATCAGATATACAATGACCTTACATTCATGGTCACCCATTCATGGGTCTATATCTGTAGACGACTATATTTGTACATGTAATGAAAGTTTATAAGTTGAGCATGGGTATGCCTTCCCTCAACAAGTTCATGAGAAAAAAATCAAATTATCATGATATATGTATTGTAATTGATGTAGGTCACCTTCCACTTTAAAACCTCCTCTCCACATGATAAAGCATTTCACTCGACATACATATTTATGACTTCATGCTTTAGGGGGAAACTATTACAGATTCCTTTGGGCACATCAACCCCAACCTACAGATCAATACTATTAGGGCCCATCAAACCCTAATTTAGTTGTTACATGCCCTAAAGAAGTCAACTATCAGAATGCCTATCTTCCCAAGAAGTTCCATGACTGAAATCATCCAAAAACTGCCTCTAAGAAGATTAGCGTAGGCAGATCTTCATTAGGGTGTGCTGCAGTGCAGTCCAGTACACTGCTAGGGTGCTATGCAGCGTAATTGAGCCCTCTTTGGGCTGCGCTAGGCAAATTTGAGCGAAATTTCATTGGGGTTTGGGAATATTCTTATCCATTGGATGCATCTAGAAGTTTCCCAAGTTTATCTACTCCTTTGAGCTCGAATTTGGATGAGGTAGAGAGTTAAGGAACATTAATCCCTTTATCCCTTCCTCTGCGGAACTAAATCCTAAGCTTGGGAGGGCATTCATTATCACCATTTATGGCATAACTTTCTTCATTCACCTATAAAAAGACCATTCATCTAAGTGATCAGGGGCTGGAAATCATTGAATTATAGGGAGATGCTGTTAGTATGAGACTTGAGTTGATTTCAAGTATTGTAATGATGTCAAAATGTCTTGCTTGTTATGAGGAGAGGATGGGATTGAACTAGAGGAGTGATGTTGAATCAAGTAAATTGGGTTGTAACTCTTCCTTTATTAATAAAGTGTTCAAAACTTTTTCCATATGCTTGTATTGTCCATTGATGCTTTCATATGTGTATCATGTACTTGATTCCATGCTATGTTTAATCAATAGATCATTATCATATGCTTTGATCGGTTTTTGTCTTCTCTCTGTGTGAAAGTACTCTTCAGATTAAGTACGGAAAGGAGAGACATAATTGGTCAAGGGAGATAAGGAGTAAGCGAAAGCTACAAGTAGGCTTCTTTACCTTTTATTTAATCTATTGGTCATAGAAAAAGTAGAGAATTCTTTGCACTGTTGTTCTAGACTTAGCTACTAGTCTAGGGGTTTAAGCGTTTATCCGTAGACACTAAAACTTCCCAAAACAATAGTAAATCCTCAACTTGATCAAGTTGTAAGTCCTTACTTACTCCCAACAAAATTCCATGCCCTTAGGAACGAATGGTCCTTTTCCTCTTGTGTGCCTTATGTAGGGGTGAAGCCATTAGAAAAAGCCCTCACAATTGTTCCAACTTAAGATCCAAACAGAGGAATCTTGCACCTTGTACGAAGTATTGAAAAAATGGCATATTGTGTTGTGAAATCAAACCACCACCCTAAGGGGGGTTATGGAATAACATTAATACCTAGTTTTGCTCCTATGTGAGAAGTTGAAGATTGAGAAGGGGACTCATTTGTTGAAGTAACTAGGCCTTTTGCGCCATGTCGAGAAGTGTCAGAGGGTGGTGGGTAAGTTGTAACAACAATCAACATGTCAACAATGTATGCTTCTACAAATAAACGAAATTGACCACCCGATCTAGGATATGAAGGGTGCATATTAGATTGCTGTACGAAGATTTGTTCCTTGAACAAGGAGTTGTTCGAGTAATCCACCAATTGGACCTCCTCATCAACAAGCGCAGGACCTATTCTGAAAAATTCTACCATAACACCATACTTGCGTATTGTAATTTCTTTAGTAGAACCCTAATATTAAGCTTATAGAAACCCTACATCTATCTTGTCGTAGAGCCCCCTTTCTCTTACCATCAAACAACACCATTAGGCCATATGCGTCTACATACCCTTTTATTATTATTATTGTAAAACTAATTCAATGGTGTGCAAATATTGGCATTTCTCATAGTGACCTAAATAAGTAGGAGATACCCCCAAAGGTTTGTCAATTAATAATATATAACACCCCCTTATGTTCCCTTAACCCACCATTTTACGACTACCTTAAGAGCATGTGTTTCTTTATAAGAGGTCACAAGTTTAGATCCAGAGTGGGGTAGAGTATG